>PVLD010007047.1:0-74153 GCA_004027595.1 Dinomys branickii
TACTAGCAGAAATGAAGATAACTTTATATTATACAGCATCCAGTGCAAATTCCCTACTATGTTATCTATAATTTGGTATTTCCTTTAATGTTTTTGTGTTAACTAATGTGAAGATAACTATGTAATACAACATCCAGTTCTAATTCCCTACTATATTCTGTATAACTTTGTATTTTCTGTATTGTTTATGGCTTTTCTGATTCATATGTCTCCATTCTTTTGTCTTTAAAATAAAATTAAAAAAAAATCTAAAAAAAACAAAACAAAACCAATCTACAGACAAGGTGACATGGACTCAACAGTGGTTGTTGCTTTACCCATTGATATCTTTGAAGTGTATATATATGAACCCAGACTTTGCTCTTTTCTGGGCAGAAGGGTCTTGGGTTTTTTTTCTTTTCTTTTGATCTTTGTTTTATTTTCTTTACTGTTTTTATTCTTTTTATAAAAATTTTCTTTTCTTAGTTTTCTTTCCTCTTGTTTGTTCTTTTTTTATTACTTTTACCTAATTCTATGAACTTTCCTTTATTCTTTAAATCCTTAGTCTCACTTTTTTCTTCCTTCTCATCTTTTCTTCTTTCTTTGTAAAATTTTACTTTTTTATTTTTCCTTATCCATACCTTCTCCATTATTAGTACTATTAAGCTTCATTAACTTTTAGATATTTAGATGACTATACTAATAGCAAATGCACCAAACTTTTTGCTATTGGTAATGGTGGCATGGATATAGCATTTAGTAGATACTGACTGGATGTCAATATTTGGTTTGTCTTTGAGTTTATATTATTATCCAGATCTTCTCTATTGTTGAATAGAACAATATAGCTATTGGATGCTTTACTTGTTCTTATAGTATATCAACATCCAGTTTATCTTTGAGGTTATTATTATTGCTGATTTCTTTACTATTACCAGTTCGGGTTTAGTTGTTGCTATTAATTGGTTTTCACTGTATGCCAATATCTGGTTTGTGTTTGTGTCATAACATTACTGCAGTTTGTTTTCTCCTTTCTTTGTGCTACTGGGGTTCCAGCAAAAAGAAGACTCTTAGATACTATCCTAAGTAGATTAAAGAGGGGAGCAGACCCCAAAACATAACCAAACACTAGTTTCTGTACTAACTAATCTTCAACCTGCAGCACAAAAACAATAGAAATATGAGGAGGCAGTGCAGCAGTGTCCCTCCCAAAATGTTTAACTCCCTAAGGCTGATCTCATGAAGACTGAAATGGAAGAAGATCCAGGAAAGAAACCCAAAAGGTAAATGGTTAAAATGTTTGAAGAGATTAAAGAATAAACACATAAGCAATTTCATAACATGTTTTAGTAAAATTAAGATTTTACTAAAATTAGTAAAATTAATTAATCAGTAAAATTAAGATTTTACTAAACAGATAAAAGAATTTCACTAATAAAATATTCAACAAGCCCAAATATGAAACAAGCAATAAACTAATTGAGTCAAACAGGACAATACAAGGTATGAAGAACCAGTTTAGTAAAGAGTTAGAAATTATTAAGAGAAATCAAGAAATATAAGAAAATTCATTAGCAAGAAGTGGTAGTAGATTGAGGACAAAGTTTTAGAAACTGAGGGCTAAAGGTAAACGGGTGAAAGACAATACCCCATGCAATCAGATCCTGAACACAAATAGGAATAGTCAGCTTATTTTTAGACTCAGCAAACTATAAGCTGGAACTGATAAAGATCAAAGATAACCCCTACAGACTGGTAAAGAAAGAGATAACAGTTGAAAATATCTATGCAGCAAATGTTGGCACACCAAACTTTATAAACCGAAACTACTGAACATATTTCTTTGTTCTATCAATAGACACTGTGGAGAAGGATGTTCTTTAGTTATTTTTTCCATATATTGTCTCAGGTCTGACCAAGTCATGACTGTTGGGTCCCGGAGGAAGTCTAGCAAAAGCACTGGTGGAAAGGAAAAGATTGCAGAACTTGTGTCCTTGAGGAAAGCCCCGGGGTCAAGGCTATGCTTCAAGCTGAGATATGCCAGAAGGAATCATAAAATGAGGGCTAAGTAGTCAACTCTTATTTATGTGATAATTGAGTTGTATTGCCCTTGCTAAAACAGTTGATATCCTATTTGCCCAGCTTCTTCCTTTGTTCTTTCTCAATAAAATGTTGCAATCCCTCTGATCTCAAAATTGTGCCACTCTTGCTTTTCTTGTTTCTCTTGCTTTTCTTTTCATCCACAGCACCTTGTTCTCAGGACCTGTCACCCTGGAAAGAAACAGAATGTAGACCAATAAGACACCAATACATTCATAGCTGTGGAACTCATAATTAGACAGATTCACTAGATGCAAAATTAGCAAAGAAATGTCAGAGTTATACCACACCATTAAACAAATGCTCTTAACAGTTACATACAGTGTTTCATCCAACATCAGGATACACATTTTTTTCAGCATCACATGAAATTTTTTCCAAAATAGACCATAAGTTAGGCCATAAAGTAAGCTTTAATAAATTCAAAAGATTTGAAATAACCCCCTGCATATTATTTTATTGTAGTGAAATGAAACTGTAAATCAACAATGAAAGAAACCATAGAAACTATACAAATGTGGAAATTCAGCAAAACATTATTGAATCATTAATAGGCCACAGAAGTTATCAAGGAAGAAATAATAAAGTTCTTGGAACCACACAATATGCCAAAACCTGTGGGACACAAAGAAAGCAGTTCTAAGAGGAAAATTTATAGCTATGAATGCACACATTAAAAGAACTTAGTGAACCCAACTCAAAAAACTACTGGTGCCTTTTAAGGTTCCAGAAAGCTAAAGCAATCTAAATCTGAAATTATAGAAGAATAGAAATTGTAAGGATCTGAGAGTAAATTAATGAAATTGAGACTCAAAGAAAAACAATGGATAAATGAATCAAATAGTTCATTGCAAAAATAAAAAGACTGATAAATGTTTAAACAAATTTACTCAAAATAAGAAGGAAAAAAAACCTATATAAATGCAATTAGAAATGAGAAAAGAGAAATCACAGAAAACTCCACTGAAACTCAGAAGATTGCAAGAAACTAGTTTGAAAATTTACATTCTAATAATTTGAAGAAAATAGGAAAATAAATAAATTTCTAGACACATATGAATTACCAAAACTGAACAAAGAAGCTATAAAATCTTTGAATAGACAAATAACAAATAACTACATAAAGGCCATAATCAAAATTCTACAGAAAAGCAAAGCACAAGACCCAGAGGATTTGCACAGAATGCTATCAAAACTTCAGGGAAGATCTAACACCAATACTCCACAGACTCCTCAATAAAATGGAAAGAAAAGTGTAGTGTGAGACCATGGCTGCAAGAAGGACAGAAAAGATTATGGGAGGTGAGACTTTAGGTTAGTCACCAAGAGGACCCAGAGGGACTGCTACCTCAGCATAAGAGAGTTTCAGGGAAACAGCCACAAGTCGAGACCTCTGAAGCAGTTTATTTATAACTCAAGAACATGAGAACAAAGATAAAGGGAAAGAAAGTTTGTAACATATTGTATAGAGTTTTGGTCAGGGAACAGGGCCAGAATGGGATGGTTTGTTACATGACAAGTGTCAACCTAGTTTAAGCAGTCATAGTGTGGCAGAGGGGACATAATGGCCTAAGCAAACATCTCTGAGAAGAAATTGCCTTTAATTTTGCTGGCTATTGTTCTTCAGATCCTGATTAAAGGAGTACTGAACTGTTCAGAAAATTCTTTCCTGTTTCACATTCACTTCAAACAGTCCTTTGACAAGTCTCCCCACTGGGGAGGAGTACTACCACTCATTTCTGGAAGCTAGCATTACCCTGATTCCCAAATCAGACAATGTCATAACAAAAAAGTGAAAGAATAGACTGATTTCCTTAAGGAACATAGATGCAAAAATCCTCAACAGGATATTGGCAGGCAGAATGCAACAAGTCATTGAAAAGATCATGCATCATGCCAAAATTGTCTCAGGAATGCAGAAGATTCAACATACATAAATCAATAAATATAACAGTGGTAACTTGGTTCATGAATTTAATCTGTCCCACAATTCTGGGGAAGCTATCCAAGTTTGTGTTCATGCAGGGAGGTTGGCACAGTAATGTTCATCATGCAATGTGGAGTTTGCAAATGGAAGCAAAATTTTGACAAACGTTTCTGTTTGGGACCTGCAGCGTTTGTGAACAGAAGTGCTAATGAACAGAGGTATGACTGTGCATCATATAAACAGAAGGAAGGAGAAAAATCATGTGATCATCTCAGTAGACATAGAAAAGGCCTTTGACAAAATCCAACATCAATTCATGATGCAAACCCTGAAGAAAATAGATATAGCAAGAACTTATCTCAATCTAATAAAAGCTATCAGTCAATAAAATTAAATACTTAGGAATTAACCTAACCAAGGAAGTGGAATAGTACTAAAAATAAGACTATTGTACTCTGGAAAACATAGATCAAAGAAGACATCAGAAATTGGAAAGACATCCTGCTCCTGGAGAGGCAGAACAAATATTTTCAAAATGGCCACATTAACAAAGCTTATACATAGGTTTCATGTTATCCCTGTCAAAATATCAACAACATTTTTCATTGAACTAGAAAAAAAATCTTAAAGTTTATACGAAACCAGAAGAGAACCAGAATAGTAAAAGAATCTTGCCCAACAAGAGCAAATCAGGAGGCATCACAACCCTGGATTTCAACATACATTATAAAAGTACAGTAATAACAACAGCATGGTGCAGGCAAAACCAGACATACTCATCAATGGAATACAAAAGAGGATACAGAAACAACTCCAGGCATCTTTAGCCATCTGATCTTCAAGAAAGAAGCCAAAAAAACACATGATAGAGAAAAGGTAATCTCTTTAACAAACGGTGCTGGGAAACTTTAAACACATTGAATCTACATCCATATCTCTTACCATGTACCAAAATAAAATCAAAATAAATAAAAACCTAAATATTAAATCAGAAATACTTAATCTTCTGGAAGATGAAGCAGGTAAAATTATTGAAGACATAGGCATAGACAGGATTTAAGAAAAAACAGAATACCAGTTGCACAAGAAATAAGGCCAAGAATCAATAAATGAGTTTACATTAAATGAAATAGTGTTTACATAGCAAAGGAAACAATCAGCAGAGTGAAGAAACAACCAAAAAAATGGGAAAAAGTATTGCCAGCTACTTCTTACACAGAGGACCTATATCTAGAGTATACAAAGAACACAAAAATATCAGACCTACCCCAAATGAAAGACTAATCTAAAAAAGCGCAATTGAAATAACAGACACTTCTCAGAAAAAGTACAGATGGTCAGTAATTGCCTCCGAAATGTTGAGCTCCGTAACAGTGAGACATGAAGGGTGATTCTAGGCAGCAGAAAGGGATCAGACTTTCTGAGCAACTAGTTCTCACAGGAGCAGGACAAAGAGAACCCAAAGAGGTTTTATAATGAAAATAATAATAGTGATAATGATAAATTACCAAAGGCATATGGATATTCAAAGAGGTGGATATTCAAATAAGCAGCAACACAATCATAACAGGACACTTATCACCCCACTGTCACAAAGCGATAGATCAACTACACAAAACATCAGCAAAGAAACAACAGCACTAAATCAAACTTGTGAACAAATGGACTTAGTAGACCTTTACAGAGTATTCCACCCAACAACATCAGAATACATATTCTCTTCTACACATGGGATATTCTACAAAGTGGACCAAATACTAGCAAATAGAACATGATTAATTAAATACAAAGGAATTAAAATCATCCAATACATAGTATTGGGCCATAGTGCAATGAAATTGGAAATTAATGACAAAAAAAATTCCAAATACTCATAAACACAGGGAAATTAGGTAACACCCTCCTGAACAACCAATGGATCACAGATGAAATTAAAGAAGAAATTCAATAATATTTACAATCAAACAAAAATACAGATACAACTTACAGGAAATAGTGGGGCATGGTGAAAGCAATCCTCAGAGGGAAATTTACAGCAGTGAATTCCCACATCAGGAAAACAGAACGAATACAATCTTATGCTGCACCTCAAACTTCTAGAAAAACAAGAGAAAGTCAAGCCCAAAGCCCAAAGCCAGCAGGAAATTATAAAGCTCAGGGCAAATATTAATGCCATGGAGGCTAAAAAAAAAAGAATCAAAGCGTTACTTCTTTGAAAGAATGAATAAAATTGATAAACCCCTAGCCAATCTTGTCTAAAAAAGGAAAGAAAAAACTCAAATTCATGCAATAAGGCATGGAAGGGATGGAAGGACTGCAGATCCTGCAGAAGTTCAGAAGATCATAAGCAGCTACTTTGAAAACTTTTGCTCCCACACGAGGGAAAACACAGAGGAAACGGACACAGTGCTCGATACATATGAATTACCAAAGCTGAATCCAGAAGATATAAAAATCCAGAATCACTCAACATCAGCTAGGGAAATTAAAAATTTTATTTTTTTTTTTGTGGTACCGGGGATCAAACTCAGGACCCTGCGCTTGCTAGGCAAGCGCTTATTCCACTGAGCTATATCCCCAGCCCAGGGAAATTAAAAATGTAATAAAAAAACTTACCAACAAAGGAAAGCCCAGCTCCTGCTGAACTCACTGCTGAATTCTGCAAGAAATTTAGAGAAAATGTAATACTTATTCTTCTTAAACTCTTCAGTGAAATAGAAAGGGAAAGAATTCTCCCTAACTCATTCCTGGAGGCAAGTATTATCCTGCTACCAAATCCAGAGAATGACCCAAGCAAAAAAGAGAACTACAGGCCAATCTCCCTTATTAATATAGGTGCAAAAATTCTCAATAAAATACTAGCAAACACAATGTAGCAAATCATCAAGAAGATTATACATCATGACCAAGTGGGATTCATCCCAGGAATACAGGGATGGTTCAATATATACAAATCAATTCATGTAATACACCACATCAGTAGAGCCAAAGACAAAAATCACATGAACATCTCAATAGATGGAGAAAAGCTTTTGATAATTTCAACACTCATTCATGATGAAAATCCTATAGAAAATAGGAATAGATGGCCTCTTCCTCAATCTGACCAAAGCCATCTATGACAAACCAACAGCCAACATCATACTAAAGGGACAAAAACTGAAAGCTTTCACTTTAAAATCTGGAACAAGAAAGGATGTCCACAGTTACCACTCCTTTTCAACATAGTTCTAGAAACATTAACCAGAGCAATTAGACAAGGCAAGAAATAAAAGGAATAAGGATAAGAAAGGAAGAGGTGAAATTATCATTATTTGCAGATGACATGACACTCTACATAGACGACCCCAAAAGCTCCACCAAAAGGCTTATAGGTTTAATAACCAAATTCAATAGCATAGCTGGATACAATGTTAACCCTTAATAATCAATAGCATTCCTGTGCACAAAGAACAAACAGACTAAGAGAGAAACTAGGAAAACCACATCTTTCATAATAGCATCTAAAAAAATGAAATACTTAGGGATCAGTGTAATAGAGGAAGTAAAAGATCTATACAGTGAAAATTATCATACCCTGAAAACGGAGATTGAAGAGGATTTCAGAAAATGGAGGTATTCCTTGCACATGGATAGGGAGAACCAACATTGTGAAAACAGCCGTACTCCCAAAATTGTTGTACAGAGTCAATGCAATTCCAATTAAAATAGCATTAGTATATACCTCACAGATCCAGAGAAAACATGCCTGAAATTTACCTGGAACCAGAAGAGGCCTAGAATAGCAAAAGCAATTCTGGGCAACAAAATAAAGGCAGGAGGCATCATAATCCTTGATTTGAAATTATGCTACAAAGCTAGCGTGATAAAATCAGCATGGTAGTGGCAAAAAAAAAAAAAACTGACTCAAAGATCAATGGAACAGATTAGAAGATGCAAACACAACTACAAACACACTCAGCCACCTTATCTTTGACAAAGGTGCCAAACATGTTCACTGGAAGAAAGACAGCCTCTTTAATAAATGGTGCTAGAAAAGTGGCTGTCCACATGCCAAAGACTAAAACTAGAACCATGTCTTTCACCATGCGCTATACTAAAATCAAAATGGATCAAAGATCTAAGTATTTGTCTTGGTTACTTTTCTATCGTTGCTGCGACAAAATACCCACCGCCCAAAATGAAGGAAGGAAAGGTTTATTTAGCTTACAGTTTGTGGAGGTTTCAGTCCATACTTGGCTGGTTCTGAGGCAGAGTGGCACATGGCAGAGGGCAAACATTTATAGCAGCAGAGCACAGCAAAAATAACCAGCAAAAGGAAGGAATGGCCACAGGAATGAAGCAGGCAGCCTCTTTCTCTCCCTTACATATACATACTATTCCCCCTAGGGTATAGCTCTCACACCCATAATCCCAGCAAACTGTCGGCCCTAGGGCGGTATAGCTCTCACATCCATAATCCCAGCATTGGATCATGGATCAGTCATAAACTCTAAAAGCCACCAAATAACTGCATGAGGATTTGGGGGGACATACAGGCACAAACCATAACCATATTAAAACAGAAACACCAAATCTACTGGAAGAGAAAGTGGGTAGAAATCTTGAAGACATAGGAGATGGCAGAGATTTCATGAACAAAAATAAAACAGCATGAAAAATACTTCAAAGAGTCAACAACTGGGATCTCATCTTAGTGAAAAGTTTTTGCACATCAAAAGAAACCACCAACAGCATAAAAAGAAAACCCATGAATTGGGAAAAAAATTTATCCTACTGCTCCACAGACAAAGGACTTCTATCTAGAACATATAAAGAATTTTTAAAAATCAGTTCTCCAAAATTCAAAGACCCAATATAAAAATGGGCATCTGAGATGAATGCACGCTTCTCAGATGAGAAATACTAATGGCAAATGAATATATGAAAAATGTTCCACATCGTTGGTCATTTGAGAAATGCAAATTAAACAACACTATGATTCCATCTCACCCCAGAAAGAATAGCTATCATCAAGAAATCAACCAATACCAAATTCTGCAGGGGCTGTGGGGGAAAAGGATCCCTTCTCCACTGCTGGTAGGAGTGTAGATTGTTCAAACCACTGTGAAAATCAGTGTGGAGATTCCTCACAAAACTAGGATTAGAAGTCCCACTTAACCCAGCTATTCCCTTTCTGGGTATTTTCCCAGAAGAATAAAAAGCATCATACTGCAGTGATATATGTGCACCCATGTTTATAGCAGCACAATTTGTTATTAGCTAAATCTTAAGGAAACAACCCAAATGCCCATCAGCTGAGAAATGGATACAAAAAGATGTGTTATTTGTGTACAATGGCTATAAAAAATATTAACTGAAGGGTTTCATAGGTAAATGGATGCAACTCGAGGTCATACTGATAAATGAAATAAATCATACCCACATGTGTAAATGTCACACTGTCTCCTTAGTGTAAGAACCTGAAAGAGGAAATAAAACTCAAAATGTACAATAGAGATTATGAAACTGAAAGAAATTGCTCAAAAGTAGGAACAACTGGGATGAAGGAAAGGAGAAAAATGAAGAAAGAATGGAAAGATTGTATATATATATAGATAGATAGATAGATAGATAGATAGATAGATCCATATATGAATATATATCATATATATAGGATAATTGTGCTGCTGATATTTAATGGTTTATTGAAAGGAGCAGTTAATGCTTAATTTTTTTAAACCTATTTTGCATGCTTATATCTGGTAATCTGAACAACCATTATGGTTTATGTCTGGATGTCCCTCCAAAGCCCTCATGGTACAGGCTTCTAGAGTTTATGATTGATCCATGATCCAATGCTGGGATTACGGGTGTGAGTGCTGTACTGACCCTGGGAAGAGTAGTTTGCATACAATATAAGGGAGAGAAAGAGGCTTGCTCTTCCCCCTGCTGCTCCTCCATTTTGCTCTTGCTGCTTTTGCTGTTTTCTGCAGATGTGAACCGTTGCCCTCTGCAATGTGCCACCTGCCTTGGAGGCAGCTGATTATAGACTGAAACTTTCACAAAACATAAGCTAAATAAGCTTTTCCTTCTTTAACTCTGGGCATCAGGTATTTTGTTTCTGCAGTGAGAGAAATGTAACCAAAACAACAAATAATTTGAAGACAACACTATGCAATACAATATCATTGCTGAATTTCTACCATCTTGTTTAGTGAAGCTCTGTGTCATTTGTAGTATTTTTAAAAATTATTTTTTATTCTCTTTAATGGTTTGGTCAATCTTGCAGTCTTAGATCTGGTAATCTGAGCAACTTCAATGAAGATAAGAATATGTAATATAAAAACCATGGTTAATTCCTATCATTTTGTTTTAAAACCCTGTATCATTTGTATTGTTTTTGCTTTGTTTTGTTTTTGTCTATGTTGTTGTTATTTTGTTAAAGTCTTTTATTCTCTTTAAAATGAAAAGATATTCTTTTTTCTTTTTTTGGTACTGTTAATCGAACTCAGGATCTTGCACTGCTAGGGAGGTGCTGTGCTGCTGAGCTATATCCTCGGCGCTCAATATGTTTGCAAAGACAAACTTATTTGTAAGAATAGACCTTATTTTCACACAAATAAGAATTTATTTGTACACATTGATAAATTTGCAATTTTTGCTTGTTAACCTTGAAGATTGGATGTTACCAGGATTTAAACATTTAGACTCCATTAAGTTGCATTCTTGCGTCTTTTATTAAGGACAAACTGGTCTGCTAATGTGTAGATGCTGGGGAAATGGGGAAGTAAGGAGAGCAAGCAGGGAGAGAGAGAGAGAGAGAGAGAGAGAGAGAGAGAGAGAGAGAGAGGGAGATTCAGTGCAAACTACTATAGTACAAGAAGGTAGAAAAAGAAAAGATAGTTTCTCAACTCTGACAAATTTCCAGTCTCTTCTAATTTAAGAAGCCAGTCTATGACTGCTTCCTTGAATTCCATAAATTCCCAAATATCTCCCCAGTGTATCCCACTCTAGCATCCATACTTGTTTTTATCAGTGTTAGTCTTGGATCCTGGGAAACCCTTCAGTCACAGACAAACTGGAATGACGGTCACCTGAACTCATGCAGAGTTCCCTCTTACACTAATGTGATCTGTGGGTTTTGGGAACTGCCAACCAGGGAAGCTTCGATTAAGTTCCATGAAACTGATGAAGGCTATTGCCTCTGAAACCTGTTTTACATCTTACATTCTGCTTGGTTCTATTACTTGTAGTACATCTGTACACTTCATCACAAGATGAAGCTATGGCCAGAAGAGTCCCATGAGCAGAGATGGGGTAATTTTGAGTGGACAGGAATTATTCTCAAAGGCTAATCATTAGAGCATGCTGTGATGCTCAGTGTCTTCTGAGTGGTAACACTTTGTTGCAGAATTGTTTTGAGTGCAAGTTTTATGAAGCACTTCACTATACTAAAACAATGCTTTTTTCTTTCATACAGCTATAAAAAGTAAATGTTTTTATTTCTGTATCTAGCTTCATCAGGGCAAGCACTGCTTTGTAAATGGCTTTGCCCTCAACATTTTTAACTATTGATATTTGTAGCCAATAGACTTAATAACTGCATGAACTGTGAGAGGTGTGAATGCCCAAGTTTGTGCAAAAGCCAAGGAGAGGGTGAGCTGGGAAGTGGCACAGCTCTGGATGTAGCAGCCCTTTAACCTTCCCTGGTTTAGAGAAGAGAACAGTGGTGGCCCCGTGCAGCGGCTGAGGCCTCTCCAACAAAGAACTGGTGTAGTCTTGCAGATGGGCTCAGAAAAGCCTCTCAGCTTGACAGCACCTGTCTCACCTCAAATTTCTTAGTGTTCTGTATCCCTATTGGGGATACCAGTCAGTGAGGAGCAGCTAGAATCTGAAACATTATGACCTAGTGGAGCTACATCTGTGTCCACACAGTGATTCTGTAAGCGTTTGACTTGAGCCTCTCAACAGACTGTTGGAAAACAATGGATCTATTTTATAGATCAGGACTCCAGAGAGCTCTCTGGTCACCGTCTTCAAATACAGGCACATTTGGAGAGGAAGTGGGCTTTAAACAGACTGATTTTTACTGTCAGAAGGCACAAATGATAAATATCAACAAAGAAGGACCCTTAAAAGCAATGTAACAACTCTGTACATATAGATTTCATGCCTGAGAGCAGGGTTTCTCGGATATTTCCATGTTGCATTGTCCAAGAATGTTTTTAGCCACAAACAATTTTTTGAAAAAATGACCAACAGGAGCTAAATACATTATTTTTCTCTTATGACAAGATACCCAGATAGAGGTTGTTTCCATGACAACAGTGTCACAGCTATAAGAGGGCATCTCTGCCACCTCTGCCCTTTTTCTTATTGTCACAGTCATCAGTCATATCTGTGCCCCAAGTTGTGAGGCAGGGCTGGGAGCAAGACTAGCCATGCCTACCCCTTTTATTGAGCAGATTTCCTGACACCTCTCTGGGCAGGCTAGATCCTAAGACCTCTCTTAGGTTCAGAATGTTGGAAAATCTAGTGAAAGTGATTTAAAATGCAAACTAGGCCTGGAAAATCCCTCAGCAGACAAAATCAATTAGGCCTTGAAAGTACACGTAACCTCCCCTGAGTTGCAAACATAAATAAAACTTGAAGTATTTGAAAAAAACAAAATTGAGGCTCAATCAATCAAAAGCTGTCAACTAACTTATAGTTAAACTGGGGACTTTCCATAAGGAGAGACCAAATAAGACAGATGTATAACTGAAACCAGTCAGATACCATCTTCACTTTACTCCCACTTTCACCCTGTAAAAGCCCGCTCCTTGGGATTTTTCAAAGGAGCCCAGAAACTCTATTCCTTTGGGGCTTCTGTATTCATGAATCACTACTTACTCAAACAAACTCTTATGACTTCTCTGTCTCAGTTTATCTTTCAACATATTTAACAAAGGGAATTAGGATTTTAATGTTTGGCCTATGTGATCAAGTGAATTTTGTTCTTCCAAACTTTTATGGTAAAACCACGATCCCCAGTTCCTCAGAATGTGAGTTATTTGGAGATAGGGCCCTCAGGGTGGCCCTTACGGTGGGTCCCAGTTTAATCCTATTAGTGTCCTTATAGGAAGAAGGGATTTGGTCCCAGAGAGGCAACGGAGATGCATAAGCCCAGAGGAAAGGCCATGTGAAGACAAAGATGGCTCAGAAGAAATGAGTCCTCCCTCATTTGCTCTTAGACTTCATGCTTCCTGCTGTTTAGCACACACATGCTGCAGTACTTTGTCACAGTAGACCAAGCAGATCCATACAGCTTGGCCAGGAGTTTCGCAACAGATAGCAGTGCCCTTTACATGAGCATGTGGAAATGGCAGAAAACATTTTTTGGTTATCCACATAACTAAAGAACACTACGGGCCTATAGTCATTCACAAAACCCTTACCTTGGGCAGTAAAGTCCTATTCAGTTGACAGTTGGTTCCCATCATTATACCCACTGCAGCTTTCCTTCTGAGAAGTGATGCTTGAAAATATCATGACCTGTCGACTAGGACTGTACACATTTTGGCCCCCAAACAAAACCAAGGGCCCCAGTGCAGGGAAGAAAGAAAGGGCTGTTGAATAACAATCCACAATGTGCTACCTTCCATCTTCCATGTTATATTCCTGCTACCAAACAAAAAGGGGTGATCTTTTGGATTGTATAAATTATGTGTTTCTTTCACTCAAGACACACTGAATTATAAGCCTTTTAAAAACAGTTCTCTTTGAAGCTAACACACTTTTCTAAAGAAAAATTTCTTTACAAAATTTAGTGATGCTTGACATTTGGCTCCTTCTTCAATTACAGAATTTGCCAAGGTCAAACTCAGCATCATAGTTTTCAATCTCATAATTTTCTAACAAATTAGCTTGGAAAAAGAAAGTAGGTTATACAGGATAGAATTTAATATTACCCTTTTGCATGAAAAGCTAGAAGAATCAGGGAAATGCGTTGCTTTTGGAAAACAACAGTAATAAATTTTTCCTGAACTGGGGTGTTTACAACTTTTTAGGGAGCCCATCCTCTTTCCTTAATCTTTCCCAGGGGGATAAGTATTCAGTGTAATTTAACATACTTCAAAAATGTAAGGAAAGTAAAACTGAGCCAATTATCAAGCTTCTATAGTGAGTCAGTCAGTGGTTGAACTGGAAAAGGAGTGAGAACCACTGGGTACTTAAGAACATGTCCTCTGCCCCCTTCTGCTCCCAAGCCCCGCCTGGGTTAGACCCTGGGATCCATGTGAGCGAGTAAGGTGTTGATGGGCACATTGCCGCTTCTTCTGAAGTTCTGTCTGTACAAGGGGTTCCCTGACTAGGCTTATCTGAAAGCGGAATCTTGTATAAAGGCATCCTACAGAAATTCTCCTTTTCTATTTAATTTTTTCCCAACTTAGACTTGCTTTTCAGTGACAGCCTTATGACTTGGAAGAATTTTTTAAGTTGATATGTTTATCTAACGCCTTGATTGACATAGTCGGATTTAAGTCCACCATCTTTTTATTGTTTTCTGTTTGTTCTATGTATTCTTTGCTTTTGCTATAATTTTTCTGCCTATTCTTTTTTTTTTTCTTTTTCTTTTTTTTTTCTGCCTATTCTTACAGGAGCTGATTCCTAGATATTTTTTCATATTATCTTCATAGTAGGCTTATTTATATTTCTCTTTCACTTTGACAGTCACGTGAGGGTTTGTAACACCTGTCTTTATTGGGACAAATTCAAATGTTATGTACTAATTCACATGCAGTCTAAGAGCTTTATATCACAGTGTTCCCAGCACTCCTTCCCATCTTCTGTGCTGCAGTATTTTGGTCTTTTATTTAGTACAAACTCAGTAAGCATTGCCACTGCTTTTGCTGTAGGCAATAGAGATAACATTTGTTAGTGTATAGTTCTGCAGGCTTGACATACACAGTTATGTAACCACTATGTAGCAGCTCCCACCCATTCCTCTGTGGCTTCTACAGTGAATTTCTGCCTCCACCCACAGGCCTTCGTTTTGCCTCTTCTGTAACATCTTATGTGGCCATAACCCTGATAAATTAACTTCAATGGATGATGCCATGCAAGGCAAGTTAGTGGCGCATGCTCTTGAGAGCGGCTGAGTGACCGTGGAGGCCTAGCCTGGGTACTACATGTGGTCTGTGGCCCTTCCTTCCTGGCAGAACTCTCCTGCTCTGCTCCCTGGATGCCATAAACGGAGCAGCTTTGCTTCACCACAGGCTTCCACCATGCTGTTCTGTCTGGGAGTAGCTGACTGAGGACTGAATCCCCCCCAGCTGTGAGCTAAATTAAACTTTTTCTTCTCTAAGTTTCAAGTGCCCAGTATTGTGTCTAGCAAAGGGAAAGCTGACTAACATCCTGATAATCCTAGTTGCTGTAGCTCTTTGTATCTAGCGTTTTTCACATAGCATCGTGCGTTTGGGACTCAGCCTTGGTGTTGTGCACATGAGTAGTTCGTCTGTTTTTATTGCTGAGAGGTATTCAGTGGTGTGGCTCATCATAGTTTATTCACATTAAGGTCAAGGAACATTAGGGTTGTTTCTGGTTTTGCATGCTTATAATTAAAGCTGCTACAAACATTTGTATACAGGTTTTTATTTCATTTGGGCAAATACCTAGAAATGTATTACTGAATTATATGGTAGATGCATTTTTTATTGTACAGGAGGCTTCTGATGTGCTTGCTAAAGCTGCTGTATGAATTTCAGCTCTTTAGTCTCTTGTCAGCACTATGCTTTATCAATTTTCTGCTTTCTCTTTGGACACTGTCAGGGTGAGCAGTGATATCTCATTGTGTTTTTAATTTACATTTCCCGAATGACGAATGATTTTGAATAAATCCTCTTATGTGTGTTTGTTTTTGTCTTTATTTTTTGTCTTCGCTATCCTGTATCTTCTTTGGCAAACTGCTTCTTCAGTTTTTTCTTTTGCCTGTCACTGTCCATTTTCTTACTACTGATTTGAAGTCTGTAAAGACTTCACATAAGAACATGAATGTTCTGGATACAAATCCTTATCAGATGTGTATTTTGCCCATGTTTTGTTTCAGACCTTGGCTCATCATTTCAACCTTGACACTATTTCAAAGAGCAAAAATTCATAGTTTTTCTTTAAACATTGTGCTTTTGGTAATGCATCTAAGAACTCTGCCTAACTATGAGATAGAGGTATTTTCCTGTGTTTTCTTCTAAAAGCTCCATATTTTTACATTTAGGTTTATAAGCCATTGGAAGTTGGTTCTCACTGATTTTGATTCATTATTTTGCATAGGGCTGTTCAGTAGTTCAGCACCATTGTTGTTTTCTCTACTTAGCTGAGTTCGCTTCTCTGTCCAAAGTGAATTTATTATAAGTATCTGCCTCTGTGACTGGACCTTGTCTTCTCTCTCATTGATCTAATGATCTAGCCAGTCTCTAGCAACACTTGTTAATTATCAGTTGCAATGACTAAAAGTCAGGAAACTGTGTTTTTAAAATACTAATTTTCATTTTAACTACATTTGGAATTTCTGTTTCTTTGTGAAGGTTCAATACAGATATCATATTTGTTGTGCCTAAAGAATTTCCTTACATACTCCTGATAGTACAGATCTCTTGTAATAAAACCTTTATTTTTCTTAAGATACATAAAAGGCTTTATTTGTAGGGGGGAAGGAATTTAATCCAATAGGCCAAATCCCATGTCATCATCAGAATCCTTGGATTCCTCTTTCTTCTGTGCTTCAGCCTGGGCAGAACCAGCAACAGAACCAGAGCAGCAGACATGGCCTCAGCCCCAGCAGCCGGCACACTGACAAGCTTGCCAATGCCCTGGGAGTTTCCACCTTTAAAGTTTTTCCCATTCAGCTCACTGATGAGCTTATTAAGCTGGCCTTCACCTGCCTCAATGACCATGCTGCCCAGGGTCTTCTTGATGTCCTCTGCGCTGGGGAGGAGTTGCCCCAGGAGGGCCAGCAAATGAGAAGACACGTAGAGGCCACACCAGTGTGGCCTCCGCAGCATTTGGCAGTGAAAGGAAGAGGCTGGTGCCTCCCTGCAATAAAATCTTTATATAATGTTTTCATTATATAAAGCGATAGCTTTTGTTGTCTAAAATATTATTAATTTTAATTTCTGAGTTTTATTCATCCATATGGATTCTAGTTTGGCAGGCTTTTAATTTTTTTTGGTAGAATATTTTCAAGATGCTGTCCACTGTCTTTTTCTTCATATTGCTTCTGACACCTTCAGCTATCCTTACCTTTGTTTTTTTTATTTTAAAAGTAAAAGAACAAAAACATATTAACAAATAGAAAGCCATTTACAAAGTAGCACAAGAATAGTGCAAGCAAGACAGAATTACAGACAAGGAGACAAGGAGTTAACAGTGGTTGTTGTATTACATATTGAAAACTTCAAAGTGTATACTCAGGAAAACAAATATAGACATGCAAGATTGATCAAACAACTAATTATTAACTGCTCCTTATAATAAAGTGACAGAAGTCAGTAGAACAACTATGTTACCTACCCTGCATACACAAACATAATTATCCCTTTCTTCCTTTTCTGTTTCCCCTCATCCCAGTTGTTCTTTACTTTTGGGCAGTTTCCTTTCATCTCACAATGTTAATCATACCTCCTAATTTATATTCACACTTTCAGGTTCTTACACTAGTGATACAACACATTGCTTACACATGCACATCTGATTTATTTCGCTTATGAGTATGGTCTCTAGTTGTGACCATTTACCTATAAAAGTTTCAAGTTTGTCTTTCTTTATAGCTGAGTAATATTCTATTATATAAAAATGTCACCATTTTTTTATCCAATCCTCAGTAGATGGACATTTGGGTTGCTTCCACAATTTAGCTATTAAAAATTGTGCTGCTATGAACATGGGTGCATATATATTGCTGTGATATGATGTTTTCAGATCTTCTGGGAAAATACCTAGAAGGGGAATAGTGGGGTTGAATGGGACCTCTAGACCTAATTTGCTGAGGAAACTCCAAACCAATTTCCACAGTAGTTTCACCAGTCTGCATTCCCATTAGCAGTGGAGAAGAGTTCCTATTTCCCCACAGCCTCACCAGGATTAGTCATTGGTTGATTTCTTAATGATAGCCATTCTTACTGGAGTGAGATGAAATCACAACGTTGTTTTAATTTGCATTTCTTGAATGACAAATGATGTTGAACATTTTCTCATGTATTTATTTGCCATTTGTATTTCTTTATCTGAGAAGTGTGTATTCATCTCAGATGCTCATTTTAGGATTGGGTCTTTGAATTTTGGGAGGTTGATGTTCTTTAATTCTTTATATGTTCTAGATTGAAGACCTTTGTCTGAGGGATAGCAAGCTAGGATTTTTTCCCAATTTGTGGATTTTCTTTTTACTCAGCTGGTAATTTCTTTAGATATGCAAAAACTTTTCAATAAGATGAGGTTGTTGACTCTTTGAAGTATATCCCTTGTGGTTTGGTTTTTGTTCATGAACTCTCTGCCTACTCCTGTCTTCAAGATTTTTACCTACTTTCTCTTCCAATAGATTTAGTGTTTCTGTTTTAATATCTGACCCATTTTGACATGAGTTTTGTGCATAGTGATAGACTTGGGTCTATTTTCAGTCTTCAGCAAGTGACAAGCCAATTTTTTCAGCACCATTTATTAGAGGCTATCTTTCTTCCAGTGAGCTTGTTTGGCCTCTTTGTCAAAGATTAGGTGGCTGAGTATGTTTGTGGTTGTGGCTGCATCTTCCAGTCTGTTCCATTGATCCTCAGGTCTGTTTTTTACCCAATTGCAGTTTGATTTTATTATAGTAGCTTTGTAGTATAATTTCAGGTCAGGGATTGTGATTCCACCTAACTTGTCTTTGTTGGCCAGAATTGCTTTTGCTATTCTGAGTCTCTTCTGTTCCAGATGAATTTAAGGAATGTTTTCTCCAGATCTGTGAAATATGCTAATGGTAGTTTAATGGGAATTGCATTGAATCTGTACAGCAGTTATGGTAGTATGGCCATTTTCACAATGCTGGTTCTTCCTAACCATGAGCAGGGGATGTTTTTCCATTTATTGAAATCCTCTTTGATCTCTTTTTTCAGAGTACTGTAGTTTTCACTGAATAGATCTTTCACATTCTTTGTTAGATTGATTCCTAAATATTTCAGTTTCATGGATGCTGTTGTGAAGGGTATGGTTTCATTAATTTCTCTCTCAGTCTGTTTGTTGTTTGTGTCCAGGAATGCTATTCATTTTTGAGTGTTGACTTTGTATCCAGCTATACCACTGAACTTGTTGATTAATTGAAAGAGTCTTCTTGTGGAGCTTTTGGGGTCTTCCATGTAAAGTATCATGTCATCTGCCAGTAGTGACAGTTTTACTTCTTCCTTTCCTATCCCTATTTGTTTTATTTCTCTCTCTTGTTTATTGCTCTGGCTAATGCTTCCAGCACTATGGTGAACAGGAGTGTTAAGAGAGCACATCCTTGTCTTGTTCCTGAATTTAAAGTGGAAGCTTTTAATTTTTGTCCACTTAGTATGATATTGGCCATTGGTTCATCATAGATGGCTTTGATCTGGTTGAGGTAAAGACTATCTATTCCTATTTTCTGTAGAGTTTTTATCATGAATGCGTGTTGGACTTTGTCAAAAGCTTTTTCTGCATCTATTGAGATGATCATATGGTTTTTGCCTTTGGCTCTATTGATACAGTGTATAACATTAATTGATTTGTGAATATTGAACCATCCCTGCATTCCTGGAATGAATCTGACTTGGTCACGGTGTATGATTTTCTTGATGATTTGCTGCATTCTGTTTGCTGCTATTTTATTGAGTATCTTTGTATCTATATTCATTGGGGAGATTGGTCTGTAGTTCTCTTTCTTGGTTGGGTCTTTCTCTGGTTTTAGTATCAGTACAACACTTACATCCAGAAATGAGTTAGGGAGACCTTTGTCTGAGGGGCAGCCAGCTAGGATTTTTTCCCAATTTGTGGGTTTTCTTTTTACTTTGCTGGTGATTGCTTTAGATGTGCAAAAACTTTTCAGTAGGATGAGGTCCCAATTATTGATTCTTTGAAGTGTTTCCCTTGCAGTTTCATTTTTGTTCATGAACTCTCTGCCTACTCCTATCTCTTCAAGATTTTTACCTACTTTCTCTTCCAATAGATTTAGAGTTTCTGTTTTAGTGTTGAGATCTGTGATCCATTTTGACCTGAGTTTGGTGCATGGTGATAGACTTGGTTCTATTTTCAGTTTTCGGCAAGAGGCAAGCCAATTTTTCCTGCACCATTTATTAAACAGGTCATCCTTTTTCCAGTGAGTTTGGTTGACCCCTTTGTCAAATATTAGGTGGTTGAGTGGGTTTTTCGTTGTGATTGCATCTTCCAGTTTGTTCCATTGATCCTCAGGTCTGTTTTTAGCCAATATCAGGTTCATTTTATTACAGTCGCTTTGTAGTATAATTTCAGGTCAGGGATTGTGATTCCACCTGACTTGTCCTTGTTGCCCAGGATTGCTTTTGCTATTCTGGGTCTCTTTTGGTTCCAGATGAATTTAAGGCATATTTTCTCTAGATCTGTGAGGTATGCTAACGGTAGTTTAATGGGAATTGCATTGAATCTGTACAACAGTTTTGGTAGTATGGCCATTTTTACAATGTTGGTTCTTCCTAACCATGAGCAGGGGATGTTTTTCCATTTATTGAAATCCTCTTCAATCTCTTTTTTCAGAGTACTGTAGTTTTCACTGAATAAATCTTTCACATTCTTTGTTAGATTGATTCCTAAGTATTTCAGTTTCTTGGATGCTATTGTAAAAGGTATGGTTTCCTTGATTTCTCTCTCAGTCTGTTTGTTGTTCGTGTATAGGAATGCTGTTGATTTTTGGGTGTTGACTTTGTATCCAGCTACGCTGCTGAAAATGTCAATTAATTCCAGGAGTTTTCTTGTGGAGTTTTTGGGGTCCTCCATGTATAGTATCATGTCATCTGCAAATAGTGATAGTTTAACTTCTTCCTTTCCTATCCTTATTCCTTTTATTTCTCTCTCTTGTCTGATTGCTCTGGCTAGTGTTTCCAGAACTATGTTGAATAGGCGTGGTGACAATGCACATCCTTGTCTTGTTCCTCACTTTAAAGTGAAAGTTTTCAGTTTATGTCCATTTAGTATGATGTTGGCTGTTGGTTTGTCATAGATGGCTTTGATCAGATTGAGGTAGAGGCCATCTATTCCTATTTTTTCTAAGGTTTTTAACATGAATGCATGTTGGACTTTGTAGAAAGCCTTTTCTGCATCTATTGAGATGATCATGTGGTTTTTCTCTTTGGCTGTATTGATATGATGTATGACGTTAATTGATTTGCGAATATTGAACCATCCCTGCATTCCTGGAATAAATCCTACCTGGTCGTGGTGTATAATTTTCCTTATGATTCGGTGTATTCTATTTGCTAGTATTTTGTTGAGTATCTTTGCATCTATGTTCATTAGAGAGACTGGCCTATAGTTGTCTTTCGTGGTTCGGTCCTTCTCTGGTTTTGGTATCAGTATACTTGCCTCCAGAAGTGTTTTAGGGAGACTTGCGTCCTTTTCGATTTCATTGAAGAGTTTGAGGAGTGTTGGCATTAAATCTTTTCTGAATGTTTTATAGAATTCTGCTGTGAATCCATCAGGGCCTGGGCTTTTCTTTGTTGGTAAGTTTTTAATGACATCTTCAGTCTCGTTTATTGATATTGGGTTGCTCAGGATTTTTGAGTCCTCCTGATTCAATTTTGGTAATTTGTACATTTCTAGGAATCTGTCCATTTCTTCTGAATTTTCTATCCTATGGGAGTAAAGATTTTCAAAGTAGGTATTAATGATCTTTTGGATTTCTGTGGGATCTGTGGTGATTTCATCCTTTTCATTCCTTATTGCATGAATTTGAGTTCTTTCCCTTCTTTTTTTGATAAGGTTGGCTAGGGGTTTATCAATTATATTTATTCTTTCAAAGAACCAACTCTTTAATTCACTTATTTTTTGTAGAGTTTTCTTCATCTCAATTGCATTAATTTCTGCCCTGAGTTTTATAATCTCCTCCCTTCTTTGGGCTTTTGGTTTGGCTTGTTGTTCTTTTTCTAAGAGTTTGAGGTGTATCATTAGGCTATTTATTTGCTCTCTTTCTGTTTTCTTTATATATGAGTTCATTGTTATAAATTTCCCTCTGAGGACTGCTTTCATCGCATCCCACAGATTTCAGTAGGTTGTATTTGCATTTTCATTTGTTTGTAGGTACTTTTTAATTTCTTCTTTAACTTCTTGTGCGATCCACTGGTTATTCAGGAGGTTGTTGTCTAATTTCCAAGTGTTTATGTGCTTTTTGGAGTTCTCTTTGTCATTACTTTCCAATTTCATTGCACTGTGGTCAGATAATATGCATGGGATAACTTCAATTCTTTTGCATTTAGGTAGATATGCTCTATGGCCTAGAATGTGGTCAATTTTAGAGAAAGACCCATGTGCAGCTGAGAAAAATGTGTATTCTGATGTTGTGGGGTGGAACACTCTGTATACATCTACTAAGTCCATTTGTTCACACTTTTGGTTCAACTCTGTTATTTCTTTGCTGAGTTTCTGTCCAGTTACCTGTCTCTTTCCGTCAGAGGGGTGTTTAAGTCCTCTATTACAATAATGTTATTAATTATGTGATTTTTCAGTTCTGTTAAGATTTGACTTGTAAAGTTAGGTGCTCCATGGTTTGGTGCATAAATGTTTAGGATTGTTATCTCTTCCTCTTGCAGCTTTCCCCTAGCTAGTATGTAATGGCCTTCTTTATCTCTTTTCATTGCTTTTAGTTTTAAGTTTACATTGTCTGAAAACATAATAGCTACCCCTGCTTTTTTCTGGGGACCTGTTGCATGGAGAATTGTTTTCCATCCTTTAACCTTCAGCCTGTGGATTTCCTTTTAAGTAAAATGTGTTTCCTGTATACAGCATGTCGTTGGATTGTGTTTGTTAATCCACTCTTCCAATCTTTTCCTTTTGACTGGTGAATTGAGGCCATTTACATTCAATGGTTATAATGGTTATATGCTGGCTTATTCTTTTCATGCTATTTACTTGTTTTGTTTTCCTACTTTTGCTATCTGTTTCCTTGCTTGTTCTGTTTGAGGGTTTCTTCCTATTGTTGTTCTTGAGATTGTGGTCATTTTTTTTCTCTGTCTAGTATATCTTTTAGTGCTTTTTGCAATGCTGGTTTGGCACTCATGAAGTTCTTCAGTTGTTCTTTGTTGTGGAAATGTTTTATTTCTGCATTGAATTTGAAGGATAGTTTTGCAGGGTACATCAGTCTGAGTTGGAAGCTGTTTTGTCTCAGAATCTGTAATACCTCGCTCCAAGCTCTTCTTGATTTCGTGGTTTTTGTTGAGAAGTCTGCTGTGATTCTGATGGGCTTTCCTTTATAGGTGATCTGTTTATTTTCTCTATCAGCTTTTAATATTGTGTTCTTTTGCTGGATATCTGAGATCTTGATTATTACGTGTCTGGGTGTTGTTTTATTTTTTTTATGGCTAGATGGAGTTTTATATGCCTCATTTCACTGTAAATAGGAATCTTGTACCATGCTTGGGAAATTTTCTGCTCTTATTTCTGCAAAATTTCTTTCTATATCATTTGTGTTGCCTCCTGCCGTTTCATTTCCACCTATTATTCGGAGATTGTTTCTCTTTGCCTCGTCTTGCAGCTGTTGAATAGATTTTTGCTGGATCCTTGTTGATTTTAAGAGATCCTTCTTTTCATGATTGTTAGCTGCCATGATGTCTTCAAGATCTGAAATTCAATCTTCAGCTTCATTCAACCAGTTTTGCAAGCTTTCCATGGAAGGTTTGATTTCCTGGAAATCTCTTTGACTCTGTTTCATGTGTTCTAATTCATTCCTAAGTTGCTCCTGTGACGTTTCCATCCATTGCCTATGTTCATCTCTGTTTTTATGTTTTTTCTATAGATGTGCAGAGCATTTCTTTCATTATTATTGTCATTTCCTTTTTTGCCTGAGATGTTATTTCTCATCTGATCTTTTCTATGGTCTGATGGAGTTGTTTCTTTACTTCAGATGTGATCATTTCCAAGATTTTAGGTATGAGGCTTCCAAGTTCTTCTATGTCAGTGTCTCCTGGACTTGTTCTGGGTGGATTTGAGTTCTGAGACTGCATTTTGCTCCTGTGTCTTGTCATTTTGAATGTCACGTGAAAAATACTGAGCTACAAGCTACCCAGGCAGCTCATTGAAGGAGTCTGGGAACCCTAATTTACCTGGATATCAAACTTATCCCAAGATGGTAGCAGGCCATGCACCAGAATCCCCAGGCAATTGCTGGAGTGCATGGCTCAGACCACAACTGTGATGGTGGGGGAATGCTGGCCTTTGGGGCCAGGGTCTCCAGGCTATGGATGGAAAGCTTGTGGGCCTCAGCTGTGGATCCCATTGTGGCCAGACAGGGGCTGCTGCTCTGGGATTCTCACATAGCTGGTTTGGGGAGGGCAGAACTCACCTCCCAACCTAGAGGGCCCCAGAGGCCGGGGATGCTCCTGCACCACAGGCCTCACCCACCAATGGAGAAGTCCACATAGATAGGCTGCTCAGCTGCCACTTCCCAGGCCAAGCTCCTTGCCTGTCCCAAAGGAGCAGGGCAGAGGGCAGAGTGCACACACAGGCCTCACTCACCAAGGGAGAGTTCCACAGCTTTCTTTATCTTTGCCTTTGAATGTATAATGCTTATTTTCACTTTGACTGATTATTGAGAAGTTTTTTATTTTTCACTGGTTTCACTGGTTTTTCCAGCAATTTGATCATAATGTACTATGGTGTAGTTTTATTTTTTTCCACTTGGGATTTTTTTTTTTTATTGGTACGTGTTGTAGTACATGATGACTACATGCTTCATAGGAACTTCGTGCATATACACAAAGCTTCATAACTCCCCCTGTTTTTATCTCATTGACCTGCCCTTTCTCTCATCCCTCCATGTCTTTGTTCCCTTTTCGTATGCTAAAGCTCCATCTCACTATTTCCTGTTATCTATCTTTTATTTTACACTTTATTTATATTTTTGTTTCTTATACAAGAGAAACCACATGTTATTTAAGATTGAGTATCTGATTTACCTCACTTAACATTATGGTCTCAAGGTGCATCTATTTTCCTACAAATGTATCAAGTATATGCTTCTCTACGGGGAGATATTACTCCACTGTGTATAAATACTGCATTTTCTTTATCCACTCATCTGTTGATGGACATAAAGAGTGCTTACAAGATTTAGCTACAATGAATTGTGCTGCCATAATCATGGCTGTACACGTATGCCTGTAATATGCTATTTAACCTTTTAAAAAAGATGCCTAGAAAGAGACTAGCTGGGTCAAATGGAATTTCTGTTTTCAGTTTTCTGATGAATCTTCATACTGATTTTCCTAGCGGTGGTGCCAGTTTACACTCACAGCAACAATGAAGACATGTTCCTTTTAACCCCCAGCTGCTCCAAGATTAATTATTATTTGATTTCTTGATGTTAGCCATTCTTTCTGGAGTAAGATGTAATTTCAGTGTTTTAATTTACCTTTCTGAAATGATCAGTGATGTTGAAGACTTTTTATGATTTGTTGGCCATTTACACTTCTTCATCAGAGAAGTGTGTATTCATTGTGCTTGACTGGGTCTTTTAGATGATCTAAGTTTATTGAGTTCTTCATGTATGCTACATATTAGTCCTTTGAGAAGTAGCTGGCAAATGTTTTCCCATTCTGTAGGTTGTCTCTTTTGGTTTTCATTGCTGTGCAGAAGTTTTTAATTTGATGTGATCCAAGTTGATGATTCTTGATGATAACATACAACTGTGGTTCTTGATGATAACATGCAACCACAGTTCTCATGCAACTGTGGTTCTGTTCAGAAAGTCCTTGGCTATGCCTGTGTCTGCAAGAGTTTTATCTATTTTGCCTTTCAGCAGATTGTTTCTGTTTTAATATTTAGATGTTTGGGCCATTTTGATTTTAGGTTAATAGATGGTGGGAGATACGGCTCTAGGTGCATTGTTCACAGTGTGCTGAGCCAGTTTTTCCAGCACCATTTGTTAAAGAGGCTGTCTTTCTTCCAGCAAAGGGCTCTGGCCCTCTTGTGAAAGATAAGGTAGCTGCGTGTGCCTGGAGTGGTTTCAGGCTCTGCTCCATGGATCTATACACCTGTTTTTTGCCAATGCCATGCAGTTTTTAATCACTCTTTGCAGTATAACTTGAAGTCTGGGGTTATGATACCCCTGTCTTGCCCTTGTTGCTCAGAATGGCTTTTACTATTCTATGGTTCCATATAGATTTTAGGATTGTTTTCTCTAGGTCTGTAAGAAAGGCTATTGATATTTTGATTGGAATCACATTACTTCTATGTAGCACTTTTGGAATTATGGCCATTTGATTATATTGGTTCTGCCTATCCAGGCACAGCCTAGATCTTTCTAATATCCTCTTCAGTTTACATTCACAGTACTGGAATTTTTATTGTAGAAGGCTTTCAATTCCTTAGTTAGGTTAATTTCTAAGTATTTTGTTTTGCTTGATGCTATTATGAAAGGAATTTTTCCCTAATATCTTTCTTAGTGAGTTTATTTTTTGCCATAGAGAATACTATTGATTTTAGAGTGTTGAATTTGTATCCTTTTGTGGTACTAAATTTGGTTATTCATTGCAAGAGTGTTCTGGAGGAGATTTTGGAGTTTTTATAAAGGAATATATACTCTGCAAATAATGATAATCTAACTTCCTCCTTCCCTATCCATATGTCTTATTTCCTTCTCTTGCCTGATTGCTCAGACTAATGCTGGAAGAACTCTATTAAACAGGAGTAGTGGTAGTGCTCATCCTTTTCTTGTTCCTGATTTTAGAAGGAAAGCTGTCAGCTTCTCATTTAATATGACATTGGCAGTATGTTGTCATAGATGGCTTTTATCAGATGAGATATTTTGCATTGATTGAGTTCTTGGGAAACGATGCTATTATATTTTTCATCAAATTTAGAAAGTTTTCAGCTATTGTTTTTCTCTTATACTTTTTGTACCTTCTCCTGGGGATTTGAACTATGTATACATTGGACTATTTGAAGTTATGTCAGAGATCATTTACACTGCTAACATTTAAAAACTTTTTTTTTCTATTTAATGATATTTTCTATTGTTATGTCATCAAATAAACAATCTTTTCTTTGACACTGCCTAATCTGCTATTGATTCTATCTTTTATCCCCAACATTGTTGACTTGAGTTGTGGAAGCTTCAGGATCTTTTTGATTTCCATGTCTTACTTTTATGAACCTGTGGAAGTCAGTTAGATCCATTTTCATGCTCTTGATTATTAATTACTGTAGCATATATATCAGTTCTGGATCAGGTATAATTGACTTATTCCTTCGTTTTTCCTGTTAAGGGTTCTATTTCTTAACTTCTTCAGATGCCTGGTAGTTTTTTACAATTTTAACTTTTTACATAAACTTTCAATTTTAGGACAGTTTTGAACATATGGAGACATTTGTGAATATAGTATATAGTTGCCATGTACTTCACACCAAATTAGCCATACCACAAACATCTGATATTACTGGAGTACATTGGTGATATTAAACTGTTAAGAACAGATACTACACTTGATCTTAGCCAAAAGGCTGAGAAGCGATACATTTGTGATAAGTAATGAACAAATACGGTACATTTTTACTAACCAGATTCCATAATTCAGATTTCCTTAGTTTTTACTCTATATCTTATCTTTTTCTTTCCTTGCCCTTGTCTTCTCCTCTCCTCTCCTCTCCTTTTCTCTCCTCTCTTCTCTCTCTGTCTCTGTCTCTGTCTCTGTCTCTTCCTGAGCCAAGGTCTTGCTAAATTGCCCAGGCTGGCCTTGAACTTGTGATCCTCTTTCCTCAACCTCAAGACTAGCTCGTGTTACAGATGACTATAGGTGTTCACCAACACACCAGGTTCCCAATGTCTTTTTCTGTCCCAGGTTGCCCGCATATTACATTCAGCAATCTGATGTTCTTTGTCTAATCTTGACTGTAACAGTTCCCATACTCTTCATTTTCAATGAACTTGATGATATTGAGAAGTACAGTAGAAAGTCCCTCAGTTGTGGTTCTACTGCTGTTTTACTCACGCTTCGACTGATTTCTGTACTTTTAAGAGGAAAACTATCATCTTATTACATCACAGAAAAGGTTTATGTTATTTACAGGTTATATATTGGTATTAACTTTGATCACTTGGCTGAGATGGAATTCTTCCCTTCCAAACTGTCCTTGTTTGCAGGAAGTCACCAAGTTTCTGTGTAGGTTTGTCCTCCTCCTGGAAGTGGAATATCTACATAAGTAGTTTAGAATTTTTCTGCATAGAGATTTTGATGGATGCCAAACAAGTTGAATTTTATCTTTGTTATTGAACTTGGTTCTAGGATGCAGTTCTATTTCTTGGAAACTTCTCCTTTCATGTTTCCTTTTAATATTTATCAAGTAGGACCAGAGAGGTGCATTACTGATTCCAAATTATTCACCTCTTGTGAGGCAAGACCCATGCCCTGTGAATTCATAGGTTTTTCACTCTGGGTTGTAGGAATAAGAAATCCCTAGGCTGAGATTTGTGCTGAGTACTAATCCTTTTTGGGTGATTCTTTCTCTAGCTGTAGGTTATCTTCTTGCATGAGTGTAGTGCCTGTCTGCTCTGCTGTGTATTCAGGCAGGACTCCCTGCAGACTTTCAGAGTTCTTACTCTGTGTATCACTCTCCAGGACTCGCTTCTCTGACTCTAACAACTGTAGTTTCTTCAGGCCCTCAGCAATGTGTCTTCCACTCAGAGTTCTGGACTCTCTTATATGGGTGGTAGCATTTAAATTCACTACAAGGAAGTAAGCCTAGACAAAATATGTCTGCTTCATATGTTTCTCATTTTGGGCAGGGTCAGTGACCCTCACTGCTTATGTCCAATATTTTGAAAATCTTGTTTCATATACCTAATCCAGTTTTTCTTCCAGCAGGAGAGTTGCTCTGATCTCCGTTGGTCCACTTTGACAGGAAGACCTCAAGCTGGTGCTTGCTTCACTGCTGTGCTAAACCAGACCGAAGCACCTGCCACTTCCACACTGTTCCGTCTTCACCTCCCTGGCCCTTTCGGACTTTGGCTCTTCCACCTCCTTCCTGGGCCCTGTCCTTTCTTATCTGCTTATTTTTGTCATCTTTTATATCTTACATTGGGAATATTTTTATTAATTCACTGATTCAGTGGCTAGCCATGAAGGTTTACTAGCACCTTTATGTTCTCATCTTTTCTAAATTCTCACAGGGCTCACACTTTGACTTTCACATATTTATCCAGTCCATACGTGATAGTATAGAGGCTTAAATTCCTGTCCATGTGATTCCACCCATGCTCTTTTCATTTTGCACTGTTTTTATCCTTCAAAGTTTTTGAGTAACTAAAATGTTTCCAGCTTTAAAGTCAAGTGATTTGCCCATGGCCCTAGTTCTAGAAAATATGACTTATGTTTCCCAAATGTCTTAAAATATTATTAAAATCACAATTAGACTTTTGAAAAAATTAAGAATAGTACAAGATAGTAGGTAGCAATGGCTAAAGTGGGTTGTTGCCGAGTATCCTTGGGGTGCTCTTTGAGAGATCATAATAGCAACAGGCAAGAGTAATTGAAGGGTGCTTTGTGGGGGACGTGTAAAAGGAGAAAGACGATGACTGGTAGTGAGGATCTGACCAGGTCAGAGCTTCCGCATTTGTTAAGATCTGGGAATGTTTCAAAAGAGGATTAGAGCTTCTCTAAGATATCTGCTCCCTCATGCTTCAGTTGGATGTCAAGGACCAGCCATTCCATATATTCTTAGTATCAAATAAGTCGTATTATCTTTTACAAAGTGAAAAGATCAGCATAGATAAAGGGAAAATGAGGTGCAAGTGAAGCACAGTCAGGAGAGTAACCAGAATAGGGAGGAGAGGGAGTGGGAATCTTGAGAAAGCTCACAGAATTGATGAGTTGTGGGACCACAGAATGGCATCAGGTTAGTCACTGTACAAATACAATGCAAACTTGTAGCACTATTTGCTAAAAGAAAGGAACGGAAAAAGATAAAAAGAAAGAAAAGGAAAACCCTGTGATCGGACAGAGAATTCTCTCCAATCAGCAAAATAGTATCCATATTCTTAAATTTTTCATTTCCAGTCTAATGTTTTGTCTCTGCCTTTCCATAGAGTTGTATGACATTAGTCCTCTGAGGAAAGTGAGAATACGGAAAGTACTTAGTCTTCTTTTCAGCAATCTCGGACCTCTATGTTTTGGCAAGGCAATATGGTAAAGTACACTGGTACCTCGGTTCACAAACGCTTTTGTTCACAAACAATTTGGTTCACAAAGAGAAGTGTTTGGCAAAATTTTGTTTTTGTTTGAAACTCTGCACTGGGTGATGAACAGGACCATCTCCATCTGTCCCACAGGAACACAAATGTGGCCATCTTTTCCAGAATCTTGGATCAAATTAAGTTCATGAATCAAGGTACTGCTGTATTAATTTAAATATCTGAGAACCTGAGTTTAGGCAATGTTAGTTCTCCTTGTCTCATTTTCCAACCCTTCAAGATCCATTAAATTAGAGAAGTGAAGCAGAGCTGGGTGGGAAGAGAGAGCACAAGCTCCTTATGGAGGTTGTTGTGCCCAGACTTTCATCCTACGATGCCCCAAATTAACCTCCAAGGACACAGGGTGGAAAACCTCCCACATTCCCTACTCTGTATTAGCATGGAAGAGAGAAACTGGAAAAGTTACATGGTGTATCCAATGGACACAACTGTAGAACCCTCCCAGAGTACCTTAAACTCCCACAGAGACGTGGGTATAGTCAAAGTGTTGTCATGGTAAATGATTATCACTGAGAATTGCAAGACCTGAGGTTCTCTCCGACAGGATCAGATATGCCCTGTTGGGATTCAGGCCTCTCTGGATGTCAATAATGTCAGAACAACAGTGAAGAATTGAGTTTAATAAGCTGCATTTCAGCGGGTGCCTATCTGTGTTCCACTCCACCCACCTGGCATACCCAAAGCAGCCCCGTGCCAGCCTGAAAGAAAAGGCCATAGGGAAAAAGTGGGCTTTGCTAATGATAAATCTTATATTGCAGGATTTACATGGGGTGGATTGAGATCACATTTCCTAACACCAGGCACAATAGGTATCATATGCTTTGTGGAAAAATAGTAGAATTTTGTACATCTGAATAAATGTCTAGAAACTTTGTAAGCTTTGTACCTTTACTGCTAGAAGTCAATTTAACTGTCATCTTGAATACAGTAAGAAAAGAGATTTCCTAGGTTAAATTCTAATATTTCTATTAGTTCCTTATGGTGTTTTGTCTCAATCTCCCTATTTGTAAAAAAGTTGGCACGGCTCCTTGGATACACCTATGGTGCCCAGGGGAAGAGCAGCATGCGGTTTCAGTTTCTCAGAGGGCTGGTTCAGCTGAGTAAATGCCACCATCAGACTTCAAGGTAGGAGGGAATTTTATGTATGACTTTTCTGGACTTGACATTTATTTTCTAAGTATTCACTTACTTGGTGACTTCTAAGCAAAATGTATTCCTATGACCTTGGGAGAGAGGTATATTCAAAGTAGATATTTTTGTAGGAGAAGTCTTCAACTTTATTTTTTAAAAATAATGTATGACTGTTCTACCTTGGTAATATGAATAACCTTGATGACCAAGTCCTCAAGGTTGAAATATACTTAACTTGGGCCGGGTGAACACTGTTATTAACAGCTACTCATGTTTAACATACTCGATCGGCTTCTATTGACTAGGTTTGGGCCGGCCCCTTGCTCCATAGATGGAAAAGTTTCCTCATACACACTGGTCCCTGACTCCGTTCACGGAGGGAAGCCAGCAGAGGAGCTGGCTGTTTATTTTGAGCCCATGTAAGAGGAGCTCATGAGCAGATGCTTGCTGCTCTAGGCCAAGCCTGGCAAAGAGGTCATCTTTGCTGCAAACAGTTGAACCATTGCCTCCTCTACTGACAACTGGGGATATTTTCAGCAACAAGCTAAAACTTATCATCCTTGAAACTGTTTTCATCTCCTTGTAAAGTGGCAAACTTCAGGAGTTATGGTTAAAAAACAGGATACATGAGCACAAATAGGAGCTGTGTGTCCATGTTAAAAAGAAACCCGAGGAAATTGCCACCCCTGGTGCTGACAGCCTAGCTCTGGAGCTGGGATGGTTCTAATAGCTGCAGGCTAAAGGAATCATTTCCTCAGTGCAGCGCATAATGATCATGTAAATTCCACTTAAGTATATATGATTACAGAAAATTGTACGGAATTGCAACAGACTTTGTGCTGTACTGTTTATAGAGCAATATACATTTTACCAATTTTTTTCTTTAAATTCAATGGAAGACAAACTGTTTTGACTCTAGGAGTGGATAAAGATCTACAGCATTGTACTAACATGCACTCAGTGTGAGCTCAAGCTTGCCATGCATTTTCTGAGTGCTGACAAAGGGCTGAGAGATGAGGGATTCCACCACGGTTGCCAACCTGCAGGATCTCACCTTGAAAGAAGTGTTTCCTGGAGTGCCTGAGAGTCCTGCCAGCACTTGGGCAAGTGTGGCAGATGGCAGCCCTCAGTGGCTGTGCTGGTTAAACAGGTATATGCAGAGAAACTCTAGGAGGGCTGTTTTGCCATGAACTCCCCTTACATTGTGTATTTGTCCCGTGTCCCATCACATGTTAATGTGGTTGTACCTGTGACAGGTATTTCTCCCCTTTTGCATATTTCCAAGGAGCAAGTACTGTGTTTTCTCATTTGGCTCAAGCTTAGTACCTCTGTCTGGCATGGCTGCAGTATTTGTGATGTTACACTGAACTGAAGTAGGACAATTCTTTATATTTAAAATAAACTCACAGCATAAAATAATATTAAAGGCTGTAGTGCCATCTTACTGGAGTGCTGACCATGGGCTGAGAGATGAGGGATTCAACCACTGTTGCCAGCCTGCAGGATCTCACAGTGTCTTACTGACAATGGCAGGGTAACCTGTCAGGTGTGACAGAAAGGGATGGTGGGGAGATGATACAGTATGCTGTGGGAGTGTTTTCACAGAGCCGGCAGAGAACTCACTAGAAAGAAAGAGGAGTGTGCCAACCTCATCAGGAGGATCATTACCTATTCATGCATTTAAACCACATGGCAAATCTCAGGGCAGATATATTTCTAATATCACAGATGAAAAAATTTAAATTTAGAAGGCTTCATAGCTCACATTTCAAGGCCGTGAAACTAAAATTTGACCCCAGCTCTGAGATCCAATATTAAGGTTCTTCTGTCATTGTATCATGTTCTCTAAATCAGAGGAACACTTTATTTTATTTTATTTTATTTTATTTTATTTTTGGTACTGGGAATCTAACTCAGGACTTTGCTCTTACCAGGCAGGGACTTATGCCGCTGAGCTATATCCCTAGCCCAGAGAGGAACATCTTATTTAGAAGGATTAAGCACTTGCTCAAACGTAGTTTTGTTCAAATGCAGCTGAACCTGTGTTGGTTTTTTTTTTTTTTTTAATTGTTGAGACAAAATATCTGATGTCCAAAATGAAGGAAGGAAAGGTTTATTTAGCTCACAGTTTGTGGAGGTTTCAGTCCATACTCGGCTGGCTCCAAGGCAGAGTGGCACATGGCAGAGGGCAACAGTTCAGGGTGGCGGAAGACAGCAAAAGCAGCAAGAGCAGAAGGGGCCGAGCGGGCAGGGAGAGCAAGTTTTCTGCTTTTTTTATGTTGTGTGCAAACTGCACACCCCAGGGCGGGTGTGCCACTCACATCCATAATCCCAACATTGGATCATGGATCAGTCATAAACTCTAGCAACCCGCCCCATGACTGCATGAGGCTTTGGGGGGACACCCAGACACAGACCATAACAGCATGTTATTATGTTTTAGACCTAAAATGTCCCCCCACGTTCTCTCTGTGTGTGGGAGGAGATTGCATGATGGGTGCCCTACTTCAGTAGATTTATCTGTGCGTGAGTTTGGCAGCAAACGCGGGGCGGCGAGGCGGGGCCTGGGTGGAGGCCGGCACTGGGGCGGCCTGGTGGGTGTGTTCTTGTCCTTGGCTTCTCACTTGGTTCTCTGCTTCCTGCCTTCAGCACTTTTCCCTCCGCCAGTTCCCTCTGCCGTCGTGTATCTGCTGAACATAGACTAAAACCATGAAGCGAAATAAACCTCTCCTCCTTTAAGTTGCAGGTGTCAAGTACTGTGTTTAGTGAAAGAAAAGCAACTAAGAATGATGCATCTTTAGAAAAAAACTGTAAGATACAGATTTAATAATTTTGCCAAGAATCTGAGAAGAACCCTCTCCATCTATTGATGATTCATGATTGGGTCATATTAAAGGCGATTCCTGGCGGTCAGCGTGGCACGCAGCTCTCATCCGGTGGGCTCCTACCGTTCCCTGTGCATTCCCGGGATTCAGCTGCCGCCTCTGGGTCCTGGTGAAGAACAGCACTGCTCGTGGGTAACAGTGGAAGCAAGGCGCTGCAGCTGGCCTCCTTCAGAGGCGGACCTTCCGCAGGTTCTGCCGGGCTCAGATAGTCAGTGGGAAGATGTGGGTAAGGAGCATCAGGCGGATTCCGCACAGTATTCTGCTCTCGGAGGAAACTGTGACTCTCCTTGGCCACGAGCCGTTCTTTGGGAAAGAAGGAATAAAGAAGAAGAAATGCAATCACTCTAACGCTCATCAGTACATGCAATAATTAGCACATTTGTTTCCTTTTTCTAATTCGCTAGTACTATTGTGTTATGAGTAAATATCCATAAACATCTCTAGTCATCCATCTGCTTGGAAATTAGATCTAGAATGCCTAGGAGAACCTGGGATCTTTGAAAACACGTTCCAACAGTATTTGTTATTGGTGTCATATACGACAGAGTGTGACTGAAATGCGCTGTGACACTTGAAGCATTTTGGCTTTTGGACAGCATTTCCAGATATGTGTGAAGGTGGCCAACAAATAAGTCTGTGAATTGTTTTAACAGAAATTACTATTTGTATATACTAATTTAAAATAGCTCAACTTTGGGGTATGAAATGCAGACCCTTACCTTTCCCCTTCACAACCCTGGTCCATCATTGACCACCTCCAACACAAGTGGAGTCAGTGGAGGTGCCCAGGTGAGGGAGCAGAAGGGCCTGCACCAGCCACTGACACAGAACCCACTGTGCCACGGGAGTCCACTCCCTCTGAGGTGTTCTCTCTCACTGCAGACTGAGGTTTTAAGAATGGCACAATCATTTTGGAAAACTTGAATATAATACTGAAATGAATTTCTGATCAAAACCTGCCCTCCCTGGGAAAAGTTTCCACTGTAAATGTCACCACTTTGTGTCCTCTCTGCTACGCATTCTGCAGTTCTTGCAGTCCTGTGGTTTCTGCCTTTACTATGTGCATGCTGCTCAGTGGTGACTAGTTGCTCAATAAATAGTTTCAGAATGAACAAGAAAAGGAGGAAATAAGAACATCCCCCAAGTTAGTATTTAGAGTAGAGAGACATGTTCTGAAAGTAAATAGTTTAAATCTTTCTAACTTACAAATGAGGGTTGAAAACTAAGTGCTTATTTGTAAAATTTGTGAAATGACAGGAAAAGGAAGCTATCTTGAACTGTTTTGTGAGAGAGTTAAGGAGAGTTTCTCAAGCTCTTCTGGAATGCCTCATTACTTTTATTTTTACATCATGGGTATTAGGCATGTTAAAACATTTGTTATAGGATTTCAAATTCAAAATTATATTACAGACAACATTTGACTTGTTGCAATCACATTCTCACTGTAGCTTTATAAATTTTCAGGATATTTATTATTTTTGACTGATAAACTTTAAGCTAATAACTCCCAGTTTGCTGGTGGCCTGAGAAGTTAAAACTGTCTCCCCTCTCTATAGCAAAAGTTTTCAACTGTTTTGGTTTCAGGATCTATTTATGCTAAAATTTTGAGGACCTCAAATAGCACTTATTTATGTGGGTTATTTGTCAATATTTAATATATTGGAAACTGAAACTGGGACATATATTTATTTATTAATACATTTAAAATAAAAATACAGTAGTAAGAAGAACAAACACAGCAGTAAGAAAATTGCCGTTGTTTTATATGTTGTGAATCTTTTCAATTTATGGCTTAATAAAAGACAGCTAAACTCCTATTTTCTTCTGCATTCAATATGCTGTGATATATTGTTTTGGTTGAGTTATATGAAACTTGGAAAGTGAAGAGTATTTATGGGCTTTTCAGCTTGTGTTGATTATAGAATTTTTAATAAAAACTCTGCAAATGGTAGTTTCTTAGAACATGGAATCTGGAACTATATCGATAAACTTTCATATGTTATTATGTTAAAATAAATTGATCATTCTTATCATTTTTTTACACACATGATTTTTACATCATCATTACCAGTCATTTAAAAAAGAGTGGTTTATGGAGTTATGTAGGTCTTTCATATATTTTACATTTTATTAAATAGTATAAAAATAATATTTTAAGATAACCTACGTTATGAGAAAAACAGTCAAGTACATGGAAACTGATAAACTGTCATTGCTAAAGAAAAGCTCATGGCAATAAATCTACCTGTCACTTTTCTTGTGACATATGCCATGTGTTTTGTCTGAGAGATTGTTGCCAAACCCCCACATCTGAATAACCATAGTATGTGGATGAGTTGACCTTTCAGATGTTCAAATGAGAAGAACAAGGAAGAGGGAAGGGAAAGGAAAGAAAGGATAAGAAAAAAAAGAACAGAAGGAAAAAAATAGAGACAAAGCTTTTTCAAATAAGGAGAGAAAGAGAGGTTGAAGGGAGGAGAATGGGGAAAAAAGAAGCAAGATATAATGTACAGGTAGAAATTCTTCTCTTTGGTATAGATATCCAATTTCATATTAAACACCCATTTCATCTAACCTCACAGAGTCTCAGGAGTTGAGATTCCATACACACGTTTACTGCTTCATCACTGAGATTCTCAAGCGCACTTTTCTTACCAAAGGTGTGAAGGCACACCCCATAACTTGTTGCAGTTTCGCACCAGTGCCTAAATTTGTGAGTGTCATCGATGTTTTACCTATGGTGGCCTTGGCAGCAGAGTGCAAATGTGTCCCCAGTGACAGGCAAATATGCCTTATTTTTAACCTCGTAGGTTCCTGAAAAGTTCTTAGAGCCTCGGAAGACTTACTTTGAGAACAGTGTTCTTCAAGAATTAAACATTACAGGTACAGGCTTGGACTTTTTGAAGAGAAGCCCAATGACACAAGAAATAAATTTGTTGATTCAACAAGAATGATTCTTGTTGAATCAACAAATGGGTTACATCAAATTAAAAAGTTTTTCAACTGCAAATAAAATATCCGAGTGGAAAAACATCCTACAGAATGGGGAAAATCTTTGGCAGCTACTCATAAGACAGAGAACTAATATCTAAAATGCATAAAGAACACAAATAATTATACCCTTCAAAATAAAAGGTCAATCTAAAAATGGGCAATTTAAACAAATACACACTTCGCAAAAGGAGAAACATACATGGCTAACAAGTACCTGGCGAATGTTCAACATCTCTGGACATTTAAGAAATGCAAATCAAAACAACACTGAGGATCCATTTTATCCAAAAAGAATAGCTAGCATCAAGAACTCAAAAAACTAGAAATGCTGGCCAGATGGTGGGGAAAAAAGAACCATTCTACATTGTTGGTGGAAATGTAAATTAGTATAAGTACCACTGACATTAGTGTGGGGACTGCTCAGAAAACTACAACGGAAATTCAATTCAACCCAACTATAACCTTTTGAGTATCTTCCTGATAGAGTTAAGACATCGTATTACAGTGATACGTGCATTTACATGTTTATAACTGCAAAATTCATAATATCTAAATTTTGGTAGTGGCCTATATGCCTATAAACAGGTGAATAGATACAGAAAATGTATTACTCAGACATCAATATAAATTTGAGTCATTTTCCAGAAAATGGATGCACCTTGAGACAATAATATTAAGTGAAATAAATGAGATGTAGAGGGTTAAATATCACATGGTTTCTCTTATATGGGTAACTCAAAACATAAATAATTTAAGGAGCAAAATAAAAGATAGATTATAGAAAATGGAGAGGTAGACTTTGTGGAGATGGGAAAGGAATCTGGGTTGAGGGAGATGTGAGGATGTAGAGGGGAAGGGAAAGAAAACATGCTTAAGATCAATATGTCTATACAACAACCTTGCTGAGCTGAATACAGTTATTATGTACCACAAATATCTAGAATAAAAATTTAAAAATAGAAAAAGAATTAAGCAATATGTGCTATCCTCCAAATACATTTCTAGCATGTGTTCTGTAGAGACAGCAGTTCATCAAGCAGGGATGCAGGAGTCTTTGCATTCCAGGGATTCTCATCATAAGAAAGAGGAGGGAGGTGAAGCTCAGTGGTAGAGAGCTTACCAGTCACATGTTCCCTTAAAATTGTCTTCACTAGCTTAAACAGTGATCCTGATTTAATTTGTACACAGTGAAAAACAATGAGCCTTTCTGCTGATGGACACCGCCAAGAAAACATTGTTAGCCTCTTCTAACTGCCGTTGTGTCTAAGTCAGAGTCTCCTAAAGAGTCTGAACAGCTGCGGAAGCTTTTCATCAGAGGGCTGAGCTTTGAGATAACTGATGAGAGTCTGAGAAGCCACTTTAAGCAATGGGGATCACTCGCAGACTGTGTGGCCATGAGAGATCCGAACACCAAGCGTTCCAGGGGCCTTGGGTTTGTCACACATGCCATTGTGGAGCAGGTGGCTATAGCCAGGAATGCAAGGATGGAAGAGCTGTGGAACCAAAGAGAGCTGTCTCAAGAGAAGATGCTCAAGGACCAGGCGCCTGGTGGAGACGGCCTTTGTTGGTGGAATTAATGAAGATACTGGAGAACGTCACCTACGATATTATTTTGAACAGTATTAAAAACCAAAGCGATTGAAATCATGGGTGGCTGAGGCATTGGAAAGAGGAGGGTCTTTGCTTTTATAACCCTTGATGACCATGATTGTGTGGATATTCAGAAATACCATACTGTGAATGGCCACAGCTGTGAAATACAGAAAACCCTGTGGAAGCAGGAGATGGCTTCATCTAGCCAAAGAGGTCGAAGTGGTTCTGGAAATTTTGTTGGCATTCGTGGAGGAGGTTTTGGTGGCAGTGACAGTTCTGGTCACAGAAGGAGCTTCAGTGGTTGAGGTGTCTTTGGTGGCAGCAGAGGTGGAGGAGGATATAGTGGCAGTGGGGCCAGACACAGTGGATTTGGTAATGGCGAAGGCAGTGATGGAGGCGGTGGAAGCTATGATGAATTTGGCAGTTACAATAATCAACCTTCAAATTTTGGACCCGTGAAGGGAGGAAACTTTGGAGGCAGAAGCTCTGCGCCCTATGGTGAGAGAGGCTACTTTACCAAACGATGAAGTCAGCGTGGCTGTGGCAGCTCCAGTTTCAGCAGTTAGCGATGGCAGTGGCAGAAGGTTTAAACATTGCCAGGAAACAGAGTTAGCTGGAGAGCAGAGCCAGAGAAGTGATAGAGAAGCTGCAGGTTACCACAGATTTGTGAACTCAGCCAAGCACAGGGGTGGCAGGGCCTCACTGCTACAAAGAAGGTGTATTTTAGACAATTCTCTTGTGTATGGCTGAAAAATCAAGGACTGTATTTGCGACTAATTATATAACAGGTTATTTTGGTTTCTGTTCTGTGGAAAGTGTAAAGCATTCCAACAAAGGGTTTTAATGTAGATTTTTTTGTTACCCACGCTGTTGGTCGCTAAATGTAACAGTCTGATCACGATGCTGAAAACAATGTGTCTTTTGAAAAAAAGAAAAACAGTGAGGTGAAAATAAATATTTAGTTCCCACCGTTCACATGGCAGCTCCAGCAGAGGCAAGGCAAAGCAGTAGGGAGCTTTTCAGTGAGTGAACTCTCTGGAAATGGTTCTTCCGGAGAGCAGAGCACCTCTGCAAACCACTCATCTTTCCAGGTTGGTTTAAGCTTAAATTATCTCTCCAGACTCCTAGTTATACTCCCTTCCTCCCTTCAGCCTTGAGGAAGGTTTCAGCTGTAATTCATTCTTTGTCTCAGCAATGAAAAGAGCAACATCTTTCTTCTTTTTCAGTAACCTTATCTTATGCATATACATGCGTCAAAAAATAAGAGAAGTTGAGCTTCCAAAGCTTTATTAAACCCTGGTACAGCCTTTCAACACTGTCCTCTTGGAAAACATTCTCTCTTCTGTATTTTTGTAATACACTGAATAGCCTTGGGCCAGTGGGGCAGCCATTAACATCAACAGAAAAAGGTCATAACTTGATTTTTCCTGTTGTATTTTCTTTGATACAAAAATGTAAGACGTATTGATTTTACCTAAGGTGAATATTGAAGGACTTTGATTTACTTGGTTTCCTGTAATCTTCAGGGTTCTGTCTTTATTAATTTCTGTTTTTCTTTGAGACAGGTTATTGCTATGTAGTTCAGGCAGGGCTTAAACTCACTATGTAGCCCAGGCTGGCCTCAAACTCCTGCCTCAGCCTCCCAAGTGCAGGGATTATGGGTGCACGCCACTATGCCCAGATCTTTTGTTAATTTCTTGCGTTTTGACATCTTCATAGCAAATGCAGGTACATATTTAAAAACTACTAGACCAAGTCTGATACTTGTCCAGCGTGCACACACAAACACAAACCACACAATTACATAAACAAAAACATCAGAGTTGATCGTTTCAAGAGCCTCAAATGTCCCTCACCTCCCAGGGTTCATCTGTGCATGGTTTTGAGAAGCACACTTGAGGAGACATTCCTGGTGTGGGTTTCTACCCACTTTCCATTCGCAGTAAGTGACATCTAAGGTTCTGTTTCTCCACCAGTGTCTTGAATCCTAAATCAGTCATCACAGAGGCAGTTGGTCAGCGGATACATGAAATGCTTACTGCGGTAAGATGAGCCAGTCTTTCTATTTTTATTTATATATTTATATTCTCCAGCTAACTCCCTTTCTTAAGGGACTAGTCAGGATCATTCATAGAAAAACAAGACTTTGGTTGTTGAGTTTGGCTTATTCTGCTGTTTAGAAGGTGCGACAATTTTATTCCTAAAATGAAAGAGACGGATTTTGTAAGCCAGAACACACAAGGGAAATCCACTTTCCTTGAAAAGTCTGGCATCTTCTTAACCTGGCACTGAAGACAGTTCTACAGAAGGTCTGCTTTCCACTTCCACACCAAGGCAGAGAAGTGGTTCCTCTAATTCAGAGGCATGGCTGACAGAATGGACCTGGGCTTTCAAGACACGCCTGGCATGGGGTTCATGCCTGCGATCCCAGCACTTTAGGAGGCTGAAGTAGGAGGACTGTAAGTTCAATCCCAGGTTGGGCAACTTAGCAACTTAGGGTGACTCTGTCTCAAAGATAAATGAATGAATGAATAAATAAATAAGGACTAAGGATGTAGTTTGGTACATAGGCCCTGCATTCAACCCCCAGTGCACCACACACACACACACACACACACACACACACATGCATGCCTGCATCCAACTTGTCCACTGCTCAGCTGTATTTAGAAACTTTCTCCTCCCTTTCTAGTACTCTTTCTGCATTTCATCTTGTAGACAGATACTGTTAAGGCAGCTCCAAAACATGCAGAGGCCTTTATGCTGGTGTCACAGCTAGAGATAACTGGCTGGCATCTCTGCCCACAGTATCAGCAATTTCCCCCCTTGAAAATAGCACCTGTTTATATTCTTCAGCCTGGTGCTTCTACAGGTTTTTCCAAACTTAATTCAGTACATTATTATAGTATATTCAAAGTAAAGATTATAGATGCTAGTATTCTATTTTACATTTTTAATAGTTCAAAGACTGTTGAAATATGCTCACATACTAAGTTGTAAGAAATATTGCAGAATGTAGCTAAAAATTTTGTCAGCAATTACCTTGAAAATGTCAGTAAAAGTTGATAAAATAATCCCTTAACTATCTAGTCAAACATCTTTCTATCTTATCTTCAAAAATATAGTACTTTAAATAATTTACTATATGTTTTACAAAATAATGTATACAGGGATCCTGGTTCAAAGCCATAAATGACATCAATACCAAAACATTCCTTAAGCACCCATCACTTCAATATTTTGGAACTATACCTAGGGTAAAAACATCAGAAATGTAAAAACCAAAATAAGTTTGGTAGGCTTTTATATAAAAAGCTAATATTTGCTGGTTAACTGAGACAATCATTCTTCCAGCATCCTTTTGCAAGGATATAAAAACTCAAGTAAGTTTCCAAATTTAGAGGGTTTGTTTCTTATTAAAACTTTATTAGGTGTAGACATTTCATTGTGGTGGAATCTAAGTGACACTCATGAAAAGCAAGTACTCACTGCCAAGCAACTAACTGCCTTGATGGACATTCCTTCAGTGAATCAACTGACTTGGCTTTTTGTTTGGCTAACTTCATTTTTCATGTAGACACAGACGAAGAGAAAAATAGTCACACTTATTTCCTTTGGCGTCTATCAGGCAAATAGGTTCCTGTAGTCAAGTTGTTCTCCAGTAATAGAACAGCTAATAAATCCAACCTGAAGACTCTCCTCAGACTGCTGAGGATTCCTGAGTGTTTGAATCTCATTTGTATCTGTTTGCAGTTTACAGAAAATGTAACTTTCAACCTTTATAAATCCCTACTCTTATGGTTTTCACTATATATGGATAGATTTTGGTGCTCACAAAACCCTTAGATGTTAAGAATTTAAGCAAGTGCTATATGTTATGTTCTGCATATAAAATGTTCCCCCCGTGGTTCATGGGTTTAGAAGTGAAAATTTTGAAGGGAAATTGATTCATGAAGATTCTAAGATCACAATTTGGTGGCACTATCCACTATTAGACGGTGATGGAAATTTCGAGGTAGTGGGGAATCATTGAGGCCAGTGGTGTGACTTTGGGTGGAACATGTGACCTTGGGGATTTTGCCCTTCACTTTTTCCTTTCTGGCTCTCTCTGTCTCTCTGTCTCTCTGTCTCTCTGTCTCTCTCTCTCTCTCTCCCCTGGCCATCATGAGAGCAGCTTTGCTTTGCCTCTCCCAACCACCATGAAGCTCTGCCTCACCTCAGGCACACGGCGACAGAGCCAGCCTACCACAGACTGACACCTCTGAAACCAGGAGCCTAAATAAATCTTTCTTCCTATGAGATTTTTATGTCAGGTATCTTGTCACAGTGACAAAAGTTAACTTGCTATCCTAACAGTTTCTCAGTTGCTTTTAAAAATCTCATTCACTCTCATTCACTGTCTAGGCAAGAATTTTCATGATACTCTTGACTGACACACTAACCAATCAGATCAATGCAGTAACAAATTTTTGGTTCTAAACAGTAATCATAAACAAAGTAACATTTGTTTTATCTTGATGTTCTTAAAGATAGAGCTGGTAAACTCAGACTGACAAAGCTCATCTTATTAGAGTCATATAATGCATTATATATATTACATATGTATAATATTATACATATAATACTTATATAATGCAACATATGCACACACACACACACACACACATATATATAAAATATTGCACTTATATGAGTTTTTGCTTTCATTGCAGACATTGTACTAGGAACTCTGATATAACAATGGTAACACCATAGAACATTCTGTTGACATGATTGTTCTTTGCACCAGCAAGGCCCTATCTCCTTACATTAGGGGAGAATTCCATACATGAGCATATCAGCCATTTCATTGGAGGTGCCAAGTGGTTTGGATAACATAAGATCTCAGCTGAACCTTTGCCTTAAACTGAAATTGAACCTCAGTTGTGTTTGAAGTTCAAAAGGTTGAGTTAACTTTTTCCCCTTTCTTTTAATTTTTGTGCATCTCTGCACTTCCTGGTTTGGGTGGGAGTAGAAACCTAAAATACCACAAGAAAAGCTATTCTTGTTGCATTTCCAGTCTCTCAAAGCCAAAAAGCACTAAAAATCTCGTGAAGAAAACAGTCCACCTAATTTCTAGCCCCAAATTTTCAGACAAGTTTGAATAAACTTTGGAGAATATCTAAGACAGGCAGTGGCAAGAAGCTATAAGTTGATAGAGGGCAGGAAATCAAATGACAACAAATTGGACATGTCCTCATATTAAACTAAGGATACTGTCATAATCAAGACAATATTTGCTTCATGGCAAAAAAGCTAGAATAGTTCACATTTTGGATGGAATCCTTGAACTCAACTTTTAACTTTTTAAGTGTTGCCATCAATGAAATACTTTTCACATTTAAATTATCATCCTTATTTAAAATGTCATCAACAAAGGCCATTCTAAAATTACTTGTCACAAGGTGAGGGATCTGTATGAATCATTAAAAGTATAATTATGTTGTTTCTTGAGCTTACATGTTTACTTGTTTAACTCTCCATTGGATCATTCAGTGCTGTGCAGATCAAGCTGTTCACTGAGCACATCCTTACTGTCCTAAGTACTTGGTAGCCAACAAGAACAAGTGTGATATGAAATGTAAGGCAGCTAATGAGAAGTGTGATGTGTACAGTATTTTTCCTTAAGAACATACATGGTGGAGGAGCAGACAGTCAAGTGAATAAGTGGAATCTAATAGTTTGCAGGAAGCTGTGATAGGGACAGGCCTTTGAGCCAGCCTGGGTGCCCACATAAGAGCCGAAGATGTTAGACCTGCAGGAGGAGGAGGAGGAGGTGAGAATAAAGTGAGAAATTTCTTTTCTGGATCAAGTCTTTCCCTGCTCTTCATGTTCCATGGGCAGCATAACAGATCCAGAAGGCTCAGCATGAGGGTTCCAGTGGAAATGGTGAAATTGTGAAGGCAATGGGGGAGGGCAAGGGTCCTGTTGGGAAGAGAGAGGAGCATGGTGTTAGGATCATCTGACGGTAGGGAGCAGCCAGATTAGCAGTAGGGCACACACAAGGGTGGGTCTGAGCCAGGAACACCGACCCAGTGAGAGGAAACTTGGGAATCAAGTACAGCCTCGCTTTGGATCTGCAGGGTCAGGGTTATTATTACTGTTGTTGTTGTTATTGTTATTATTTAATCAGTTTGGTGTTGCAGAAAACTACAAGTTTTTCAATCAGACAATTTGAATGCCTGGATCCCCAATTACCTAGTCCTGTGGCTTAGATACTTGACTCTACTTGGCCTCCACACAATGGTGAAGATCACATCCCACCTTAGGGTAGTGTGAGAATCGGGTGAGACATCCTGGAATTGAGGTCATCAAGTTTGGGGCACACAGCCGTGCTCAGTAAGTGGTAGTTCCTTCCCTCTTGCTTCAAAGCCTCTGAACCAAGTATTCTCAGGACAACAGAGCATCTACCTTATCTCCTCTCCAGGTATAACTTTAAAATTTAAAAAAAAAAAGCTTTTATGAGTACATGTTTGTGGTACATAATGACTGCATTCCACTCGGGGGGTTGGAACACACACATAAGGCACCTCACTTCTTTCTTTATGCCCTCTACTTTCCCTTTCCCTTCTCCCTCCATCTCTTAGTCCTCTTCTGTTTTGCAAAAGATCCATCTCCCTGTTTCTTACTGTCTCTTGTTTTGCTCTTTATTTATATTTACGGTTTCTTTATGAGCATGTGATCCTCAAGCTCTGTACCTTCTTAGAAGTAGCCTTTCCTCCTCCCGTTGCCACCTTTGTTCATGCAGTTCCACCGTTACTGTTCTTCCGCACACTATGGTGGTCACCTCATTTTAGCAATGCAGAAACCGGATCTGACAGGTGAAGTAATTTATCCAAGAGTGCAACTGATAAATTATGGCATTTGATTCAAATCCAAGCCTCTGTGAATTCCAAGTCTGTGTTCGTTCCAGCCATACCTGCCATGTATCTGTATAATGTATAAGAGGTTCACCTTCTGGGAAACTGATTTTGTAGTTTGGTGTGTGTGTGGCAAAGCGGATTCCAAAAACATTTGCATTGAGGGGTCCCATTTTGGGAGAAGTCCATATACATTTCCTTATTTTAGCAGTGGAATGAAAACAGGGTAAAGAAAATCTTCATAATCTTTACTAACAACCAGGAGGGTTGAGATCTAAGCTATGCCCTGCTCTTTTATCCAGTCAAGTAAGTACTTCATTCTTTGAAGATAAATGCATATCTGTTTAAAGATATTCTATATAAGCTGGTTCAAGTATTAAAAATATGCAGGACAAATAATCCAACAGTCAGTATTCTTGCCAAAAAAAAGAAGCAAGAAAGACTTTACCCCAAATATAGACAGCTCATGTGTTGGCCACCGGGGCAGATCTGAAATTTAAATCTGTATGAATTCATTGTATGAATTTCAGCTTTTGACCTGGATTTCTCAGTTCACTTATAAAGAGAAGAGTTCATCGTCAATAGCACCAGGATTCTGCCACTTTCTTTTCATGGTGATGAGTACTTTGTCCAAATAAAAGGACTTTAATTCCCTATAATGTTAGGGTTAAGAGATTGCCACAGTAGAGATATATTCATAAACTGATGGTACAGTGTACATCTCCGGTTTTCTTTCTATATTAGGGTTGCCTAGCAATTTTCAGTGTACTTTCTCCTGTGAAAGGATGCATTCACTCATCCTAAGGAAAAAGCTTTAAGTAAAGACACACTCATAGCTGTTGGTTTGCCAGAAACTGCAGTTTGGGATTTATCCAGAGGAGGATGACCACAAATGCCACTCTCTGGCTTAAATTAAAGTACTCATCTATAGCTGGTGTTTGAGGTTGAGCCATATACAAATAGAATTAGGGCCAGCCTTTACCAAGATGGCTCAGGAGAAGTGCCTGGGCCGGCACTGGGCAGGAACTCTCCTGTACAGAGACTTCCCTGGTTCTGCAGCATCTTGAACAGAGTATTTTGTGGAAAGAAAGGAGAGGTGAAAGTCAGGAAGGCAAGTACATGATCTTAGGCAGAAGCCTCAGATCTATGCACCCTTTTGCTCATATCACATTTACCTATTCCAGACGGACTTAAGGCAATGATTCACCCATTTTTTGTAGCATTTAGATAGAAATATGGGAAGTACTGATTAAGGGTTGAACTGTGTTGTCCCGTCCCCAAGTTCATATGTTGAAGTCTTGAGCCCCTGTATCCTACAGTGGGACCTTCTTTAGAGACAGGATCTTTACAGGTATGGTGAAGTTAGAGTGATCCTGGTTGCCCAGTATGTCTGTGGCCTTACAGAAAGAGGAAATTGAGACCTAGAGGCCCCCTCAGAGGGAAGGTCATGTGAAGACAGGGAAAGAAAAGCCCTCTGCCTCTTGACTCATTTATGTGTACTGCTGACGTTGGTGTGGTTGTGCTTACATCTGCTATACCACTGCTTGTTTTCCCATGTCTCGTGGCCCTTTCGTTCCTCCTTCGCTTTTTCACTTATGCTTTCTGCAACAAGTGAAAATTTTTCAGTGCAACATTTATTATACGTTACGTCTTCCTGAGCTTTTAGTACTTTTAAAGTTGCTTTCTGTTTTGCAACTTCACATCTTTTATTTCTAATCGGGGCATTTGTGGTACTTAGTGACTGTGTGCATCATGGGGAGCTGGCACATGCTCATGGCATTTCTTAATCCTTTTTTTAACCCTTTCCTTTCCTGTCAACCCCCTCCCTACGTGGACCCTTCTGTATACAAACATATACATGTGTCATTTTGTACTTGATTGTAGTGTATGATGATCACATTCCACACAGGGACTTGGCGTCTGTACAGTTCACCTCCTTTTCTCTTTTATATCATGTTTCTCCCTCCATCTCTTGGTTCCTTTCCCATATGCCAAAGAATTGTCTTGCTATTTTCTATTGTCTATCTTCTGTTTTGTACATTATTTATATACTGAGTTGCTCATATAAGGGAAACCATGTGATATTTAAGCTTGTGTGGGATTTATTTCATTTCACATTATGATCTCAAGGTGCATCCATTTTCCTAACAATGACCCAAATCCATGTTTCTTTATGGCAGAGTAATACTCCACTCTATATGAATATTACATTTTCTTTATCCTCTCATTTGTTGATGGGTATATAGTCTGCTTCCAAGATTTAGCTATTATGAATTGTGTTACTGTAAATGTGGGTATGTGTGTATCAATCACTGTAATATGTTGCATTTAATTGGGGGGGGGGAAGATACCTAGAAGGGCATAACTGGGTTGAATGAAATTTCTAGTTTTAGTTTAGACTTCTTCCTACAAAGGGGAAAGTTCCTCAAAACTCAGCCAAGTTCTATAATTAATAACCAGATTTAGTAGCATATCAGGACACAAAACCAACACTCAAAAATCAATAGTGTTACTGTACACCAAAAATAAAGTCACCAAGAGAGAAATTAGGGAAATGATACTTTTTACAATATCATTAAGAAAAATGAAATATATAAGAATTAACTAACCAAAGAAGTGAAAGACTTCTACTACAAAAATTACAGTACTCTGAAAAAAGAAATCAAACAGGGTATCAGAAAGTGGAATGGTATCCCCTATTCCTAGATAGGCAGAATCAGTATCATGAAAATGGCCATACTTCTAAAAGTGTCATACAGATTTAATGCAATCCTAATCAAAATACCAAATACCATTTCTCATAGAACTTGAGAAAAAAAATCCTAAAATTTATATGTAATCAGAAGAGACCTAGAATAGTAAAAGGAATTCTCAGCATCAAGGTCAAGGCAAGCAGCATCACAATCCCAGACTTTAAGATATATTACAAAGGTATAGTGATAGAAACAGCATGGTATTGGGGAAAAAACAAAAACAAAACAGACTTGTGGGTCAGCGGAACAGAACAGAGGATGGAGAAACAACCTAAGGTACACTCAGCTACTTTCATTTTTGATACGAGGCACAAATACTTTTTCTGGAACAAACATTGATCCAGTGGTGCTGAGAAAACTGGTTACCCACATGTGATTAGTCATTTCTCTGTGGCTGCTTCTAAGATTTTTGCTTTGTCTTCCCTTTGTTGTTCTCACCGAGATGCACTGGTGACCTTAATGATGCCCCATATTTCCCTGACATGCTGTTCATCTTTCTCCATCTTTTCTCTCTATTTTTACATAATTTGTATCACTCCACCATCAAGTACACTGACATACTTTACTTCCAGCAAGAAATCTATTGCCTAAAGTAGAGCTTCTACAAGTAGGAGTGAGAGAGGTGGTAAGCAACAGAAGTGATAAAAAGCAGGCAGCATACAGCTCTCCAAGACAAGCAGTAGCCCTAGCCTCGGAGCTAGAAGAAAGCACCTTCTGTTCTTGATTACAGCCAGCAGGAGTAGAGCTAGAGTTTGTTGTTGCTCAAATGCCGCCAACCCTTTCTGTTCTTAGCAAGAGTCAGGAGAATTTCTGTAGTAAGTAATATTTCTTCATCTGCTGTATGACTTTAGGATACTTTTTAAAAATTTATTTTAAAAATAGAAGGAAGACATATTAACAAACAGACATCCATTCACAAAAAATCAGTGCTGAATTACAGACAAAGTAGTAGGAAATAAACAATGGTTGTTGTATGACATACTGATATCTTCAAAGTGGTTTCTCAGGAAAACAAATATAGACATGCAAGATTGATCAAATAATTAATCATTAACTGTTCCTTTCAGTAAAGTGATAGAAGTCAGTAGTACAACTATGTTAGCTAACCTGTATATACATATATACATAATTTCCCCTTCTTTCTTTTCTTTTTTATCTCATCCCATTTGCTCTTTACTTTTGAACAGTTTCCTTTCATTTCACAATATCTATCATACCTCCTAATTTTTAATTCACTCTTTCAGGTTCTTACACTAGTAAGACAATATGTTGCTTACACATGGAGGTCTGATTTATTTCACTTGTGAGTATGGTCTGTAGTTGTGACCATTTACCTGTAAACGTCTTGAGTTTATCTTTCTTTATAGCTCAGTAATATTCCACTATATAAAAACACAACAATTCTTTTATCCATTCCTTAGTGTCGGGACGTTTGGGTTGCTTCCACAATTTAGCAACGACAAGTTGCACTGCTATACACATGGGTGCACATATATTGCTGTGGTATGATGTTTTCAGATCTTCTGGGGAAATATTCAGAAGAGGAATAGCTGGGTTGAATGGGACCTCTAGACCTAGTTTGCTGAGGAATCTTAGGACACTTTTTGAAGAGCTTACATTTTTTTTGGCACTGGGAATCAAACACAGGACCTTGTCCTTGCCAGGCAGGCATTGTCCTGCTGAGCTATAGCCCTGACCCTTCATTATTTTTTTAACCATTTAATTGTATTAAACTTTGGAAGAATTTACATCATTATTTAATGCAGCTATAGCTGTATTTCGGGGGAGCTCTGCAAAGCTCCCTATGCTATTCTGGGTTGTTACTCTTCCTAAAAGCTTTTTCATGTTGATTTGATTAACTGTACTTTCCAGGGCACTTATTCTTCTCATGATAATCTTAGTTACACAAATGGAATCAACTGAGAAATTTTTAAAAAATACTGATGCTTCGAGCCCACTCCTGTCATTGATTAAACTGGTTTGTGGTTCCATTTGGGTGTCTAAATTAAAAAAAAATCTTCAGGTTATTTTTATATACACTTAAATTTGAGAAAAGCTCTACTATCTGTTGAATTTTATGTCTGTTTTTCATTGGTTTGCTTGATTTTTTGTTGTTTTACTGATTTTCTTTTCTTACTTATTATTTCTGTTCACCTCCTAAAGGCTACTGGTTCTGTTTAGTGTGGTTTGGTTTTTGATAGGTTTTTCCAATGCAGAGAGAAGTAAATCAGAATAAAATGCCTATATTGTGGGCACAGAGAAGACCACAGCAGGAAAGAGAAGAGAAACGTGGAACTTCTGAGGGCCTGTCATGGGGTCAGGCGCTAAATAGACCCAAGCGGCAGATGGGGATTAGGAGGCCACTGCCTGACATGGCAGACCAAGATTGAGTGGGAGTATGGGAAAAGGAAACAGGATATTACAAAAAGGGAAGTAGGAAGTCGTACTTTGACCCAGAGGAGGAAGGGAGGCACTTAGCATATAACCTCTAGAGGCCAGCGCCATGTTGGCTTTGACCTCTAGTGGCCAGTGCTATATTGGCTTGGTGCCATACTGGCTCAGCACAACACATTACCGCCAGTGCCATATTGGCTGGGTGCTATAGTGACTATGCAGGAATTACAGTGAGGCAAAAAACACATCATTTTTGTGATTGTGGAGGAAGTGGGGCACTGTGAGGCTGAAGTGCTCCTCCTTGAGTGAGGTATCCCTATTCAGCACCAGTGCGACCTTCTGTGGCCTTTGTGTCCCAAGTGTCTGCTCAGGGAGTGAGGATTCCTGCTGACCACTGTTTGGCACACTGGGAAAAGGCCACATCATCCTACATTATCTGAGTGCTACTAGAACACCAGTGTCCTGAGTAGTTCTAATAGATTCTTGCTGTTTACGATTCTTAATTCTAAGCACGTTGAACTCCCACAACTCTTCCCATTTTGTCCTTGTAATTTTTTTTCATATTTAGGCTCTTGGATATTTTATTAATCTGATCCTATGTGCTCTTAGTCCTTTAAGGGTGCTTCCAAATTTCTGGGCCATTATTAAATATTTTTCTTGTTTTCTGGAGCAGTTATAGATTTATGCATTTTGAGTGGGATCTTCTCTGTTCTGTTTTAACTAGATTTATCACTTTTTAATTAATAGTACTGATACATATTTTTATGATACGTGATGATGATATACCCATGTATTTGAATATACAGTGACTATTGTCCTTGTCTATTTTGTTGTTCAGAAAAAGAAAATGATTAATAAGTGGAAAGGTGAGTCTGCAAGTAAAAAGAGATGGGAGTTACCTCACACAATTAAGAGACATATTTTCTTCTGTCTCAGAAGGAGTCGGAGAGAAATGAAAAACTGGGCAAACTGGAGAGGAGCAAAGTCTTGCATTCTACAGACAGTGTAATTGTTACTGCTGAAATTCAAACTCTCCTTAGAATTCAATGTTTAAAGGGCAATTGACTGAAATGAAAACAACTTTGGTTAAAAACAAGTGGTGATTCAGTTTAAATGCTGAACAAAATTCAACTTCAACTCTTTGGAGACCAAGTTTAGGCTTCGGGACAATTTGGATATATTAGAAATCTCGTCAAGGTCTCCAGGCTTTAACAATAGAAACCAGATTGAAAAGCATTTAACTCTTTACACTCTATTCCATTCCTGGGTAAAAGCAAGGGTTGGAATAAAAATGGAAATTTAGCTAGACATTTATAGCAAATAAAAAGTTCAAATAGGTCTGAAGATATTTATAAAAACAGTTCAAATTGAGTTCTGTTTGTCAGGGTTGTGAAAAAGTATTTGCCTTTTTATTAAGACCTCATGGGATTAAAATGTATAATGGTATCCAGGGGAAAATTGGAGTAGGTTGAAATTTCCTTTAATATTTCATATCGTATATTCACATAGTTAACCATATAGATGTTATGTCTTTTGAACTATGATCACTTAACACAATACACTCATGCCAAAAGTCTTTACAAAAGTCTTTACTCATTCAAATACAGTTAAATAGGGATAAATATTTGGGAAACATGAAATAATTGAGATTGGTCTTTGGTAGGCTTAGCTAATTTTCCTCTATCCAATTACTCAATGTTCATAATCTTCTTCATTTACCCAGTTAGATCTGTGTCCTATTTTCTTCTGCTTTTCTTTGAGTCTAGGAGATCGAGCTATCTGGGATTCCTGCACTGGAATACTTCCTTACTTCTTGACTTTTTCTTGCATTTCTCCAGTGAGAGTTCCAGGCAGGAGGTTGGAGGTAGGAAGAGAGTCTGGAGTACTTTCCTCGAACCACATAATTTCTTAGTGAAAGGGTAGTGGTAGCTGTGTCTTCTAATGAAGACACTTTGCAGTGGTCCTCTCTTGCAACCTTAGCTACAGGTACAGTGCTGTGCAGGAACCTATAGCCTCATCCCTGTAAACAGCCTCGACCTTGAGCGCTGCCCCACAGCACTGCTGGAGTACCACTACTTCTTTCCAGTCTTGACTGATACACCACCTACCTGGTATCTCCTGAAGGTGTAAGAAGGAGCCAGCATTGTGGTTGAGTTGTCACTGAAATTATTCCCCATCTAATTTTAAATTGTCCAGTTCATTATGCATGTATATTGGTTTCAGTATAGCTCCATGGGAAACAACTTTACCAATGACAACAATGAGTCTCTTTTGATTTTAGAGTTACAGCCTTTACTTATTTCGAGTTAATTGGCTGTTGCTAAGTAATTAAAATTGTTACTTTTAGCTAATCTTTCAAAATTTTCTTTTATTCAAGAAATCTTATGGGTGCCAACTATGAGTCAGGCATGAAATTTAGAGTCCAGTGGGAGAGATAAACCGAGACACCTAGCCCTTACTTTGTGTGACTAATTCATTCCCCAAAACACTGCCATTAAGTACAAAGCTAGAAATGAAGAAACAATTTCCATTATTTTAATGAAGAAGTTGTGATTTATTTATTTTAACTTAAAACACAATTTTTAGAGATGGAAAAACATCAGTCGAACAATTGAAACAATTTTACATGAATAAGAAAACTTTCAAAGTAAGCAAATGAATCTTACATAAATGGAATGTTATGTATTCCATTTCTACTTTCTTCACAAGTACAGGAAGTACTAAAAATACCTGGTGACTGGTACAAAGCATGAAGAGCTGTTCTTTGGAAATGGCTGGAATCAGGTGACCCTCTATCACACATGCATTTAGTCAAAGACTTTCTCATATTTTGTTTTTCTTCACCTTTTCAAAAAATATCTCTGGAACTTCCGGTTTTCTTTATTACAAATAGCACCTAACTATCCACACTTAAAAAGCATAAAAATCACTATTTGAGGAAAAGTAAAGGCAGAACATGGTGGCACATCAGGTTATAAATTTTTAATTAGGACATAATTTGGGAGTGGGGTATAGGATTTGGGCACAGTTAATTTTATCAGATTCTTAAAGAACACGTGAATGGCATAAAATTTTGCAGCACACATGCTCATTAAACTGAAACATAAAAATAACCCTCTAACAACAGTTTTAATACACATCGTGATGAGCCAGTTTCAAGTGTAATGGTGTAGTCAAAATAGTTAACTGTCCTTTTATCAAACTTTGACAAACACATTTAGTCTTGACTGGCTGAGAAAAACAGTTTTTGTTTCTTCAAGGTCCTCCATCTGTCTTCTACCTGACATTGGCACAGTCATTAAATTTATAACTTAACAATATTTTAGTCCAGTTGTTTTCTCCGTGTTTCCTCACACCAGATTTCAATTTCTTGATTTTGTCCAAAAGCCATGGCTGTCTTTTCCTACGTCTCTGTTTTTCTGGCTGATTCTTTAAAACAGGTCTTTTAGTATTTCTTCTGTTTTCTTTTCTTGCAGTGTGATGAGTTCTCACTCTTTCTTATGAAGGGCTTGCTGACAGCTTCCTTGTTTCAAGTTAGATAAGAGATTCATGTGAGACCTTTTTCTTTTATCCAAATTAGCTGCAGTTTTGGTTCCGTTATCATCACCACTAGGTTTATCTTGAGAAGTTATTCATGTTTTCTCATTTTTCACTACTTTTGCTGCTTCATGAGAAAAGTTGATGATTTTTCACTTAACACACAATTCACCTGACTTTTAACTTTGTCCATCATGTGGTTTGCAGCTGAAGTGCTGAAAAAAGTAATATGGACCTTTCTGAGAGATTATCACGAGCGGTTGCCTTTCAAACGTTGTGTGAGAGCATGGGCTACCCCAAATATGCTTTCAAAGACTTCTGCTTTCTTAAAACTGTCATATTCCATACAGCTATAGCCTGAATTTTAATTAAATTCTGTACTTTTTCAAGTGTAAGGATTTTTTTTGAAGTTAAAAAAAAATGAAAACCTGTCTGAAAGGCAATTAAAAAATAAAAGAAGATGAAAATAAGAGGAAATATCTATCCATGGCCCTTATCAGATTATAAAAGGAAAGCACGTATCAGAAGTAGGATACTTTCTAGAAGGGCTCTAATAGGTACTTTGCTTTCTCTCTGAGACATTCTTCCACTCAGACAAGGTCATCAGTATTTCAGTTGTGTTAGGTCGTCTTTGAGGTTCCTCTGATAGTAATTTCTGTAGAAGGCTTTTTTCTTTGATATTAAACACATCATAGAGGACACCTTTCTTTAGATCTCTGAAAAACTGCGCTGTTTCTTGGTGAGTCCTACATATGTTAGTAAGTTCAGCAAAAATTAGTCCCAGAGCATAAAGGTCCACTTCTTTTCCATAATTTTGTGAACTCAGCTGTTCTGGGCTCATGTATCTCTCAGTTCCCTTATTTCTTGTTCGTGTTCCATCACTTTCCAGGGATGTTGCGAGTCCAAAGTCTCCAATCTTTACTTGTTTTTCATCTACTAAAAATATGTTACCTGGCTTAGGATCCCTATGAATGATGCCTTTTGAGTGTGTATATTGTACTCCTCTCGTTATTTGCTCAAAAAACTCCAGAGCCAATGCTCTGTCTGAGTTGTTTTCTCTTCTTTGATCAATCCATTGCTCCAGTGTGCCTTTGTCACAGAATTCCATTGTGACGAAAAGGCATAGAGTCTTTGGTCGTGCATTCATATTCATGCTGCATTCAGGGTCATAATCGTTTCCAGCCCAGGAGTAATAATACTGAACAATATTGGAATGCTAAGACCTGCCAACACTCGTACTTCATGCAATGCCTTCTCGTTGGTGTATTTAACACGTTTAATAGCATGAATGCATCTCTCCAATCTGTTTGTTGCTTTGAAAACTTCGCCATATCCACCTTGGCTAATTGGTTCTATGTCTTCATAAGATGTGGCAAAACAGTCATTCACAGTGTACTTGTTTTCTTTTACATCAGCATGGTTGAATCTAGGTGCCAAATTTATTTTTGCTTTGTTTTGCTTGTTCATGAGACCATTCACAGCAAAACAACTGCTGTCACTGTCAGCGGGATCGTCCAATGTGTTTGCTGGGGACTCATTTTCAGATGATGTTCCAGAAGCTAGTGTCTTGGAAGACATGTTTCCAGAGTCACTGGACTCAGCAGAAGAATGATCATTACATATCTGGGGAGTTTTCACTGAGAGGTCCTTTGAAATCTGATCGTGTGCAAGTTCGGCAGCCAATTGTTTTGCCTCCTGTTTCGTAGAGGCTGTTCCACGACCATATACTTTCTGCCCAATTTTGCATTCACGCTGAAATCTTTGAGGTCCCGATTCCCTTAATTCATGCTGTTCGTGATTTACAGACAGTTTCTCCTTCTGGGCAATTCGATTGAGAAGGCTGACATAATTCCCAATGGCTAATTCTTCTGAAGTACCTTTTATCTTCGAGGATGAACTAGGTGTCTTGTTTTCTTCAGTAATTATATCAAAAGCTAATTTGGCAGCAGCGTTTATTGCCTCCTGCTTTGATCTACCTTCTGCTTCTGGAAATGTTATTCCATCTATAACTACTTGAAATGTAAACAGTAATTTGTGCGACGGTCCTGTCACAGACAGTTCCTGATAGGAAACTTTTACTCCATGCTTCTGATGGTATTTATTAAGTTCTTCTATGTAGAAACCAGGTGAAAGACCACTGGCCATTTTTCCTGATAATACAGTGTGGTTTTCCTTCCTGCCGTGTCTCGGTCGGCACATTTGTGTGAGACATTCCATGTGTCTTGTTCACCTTCACAGTGTCCTTCCCAAAGAGGACCAACTTTCATGGTGGCACATCAGAATAAAAGCAGAAGGCACATTTCTAGCAGCCACATACCGGGAGCTATCTCTGTGCCAACACGCAGTTCAGTGGGTAACAAAACCCTGGTGCATCCACACAGTAATGTGCATAATAAACTAAAAGATGAAAACTTTTATGAACTGATGTGGAATGATTTTCAGAATTTATTAAGTGAAAATTCAAGGGGAAGATGGAAAAGTACAATGTTGGTTTAAGAAAGAGAAACATACATGCTCATAGACTTATAAACTTATAGACTTATAAACTTACAGACTTGAGAAAAATGAGGGGCCAATGAGACATAAATTAAATATTACCTTTAATAACCACAGTGGGAATAGAGTAGGTGAATAGAAAGGATAATTTGTCAGAATACACCTTTTAAAAATATAAACATATGCTTTCCTGTCATTAGTGTTTTATATATTTAAACATGCCATGTACATACACTAAAAATAAAATTTAGTTACAAGTGTGTTTTGAGACATAATTTCTCTTTTTACATAGAAACCTCCCACATATCCACCCTTTTCAGATAATTTTACAGCTACTGTGTCTTTCAGGATCACTTTAACTCATTATAGAAAAAGTTTAGAATTAGCTAATAAAAGGGTAGGGTTGGATAACATTCTTATACTATTATTTAATTGATTTGGTTGATGATCAAGATACCCTAAAGTGATGTTTTGACACATGGTGTTGGCTTATATTTTATGAGTTGTTCAAAACCGGCTTGACATTACTGTATGGTCTTGCTTTGAAAAAGAACCTGAAAACAACATGGGTGAGAATTTGCAGAGTAAACATAACTCAACCACATTCTAAAATCTCACATCCAAAGTAAGGTTGCAGGATAACGTCAACACAAAGATATTTATAGAGGAATTTCTTACAATGCAAATTAGCAATATGTTTCTTTCTAAGCATAAAGGAGAAAATATCCTTCAACAAAGTGAATATTCCAGGTGCTTTCCAAGTTCTCCTAAGTACTGCTTTTTCTGCTTGGATGGCCAGGTCTGTTCTGCAGCTATATTATGAAGGTATCATTCTATAACCTGCATAATTCTATAACTTAGATAATTAGACAGTCAGCTAAAGGGATTTATATTTTGTGTGTGAGGGTGAATGTGTGGAAATCAGTGAGACATCCATACCATGGACTGTGTCTCTAAGGCCACATTAAAGAGGAGACAAAAGTGGTCCACTGGGGAGGAAGTCAGGGTAAGTCTTGCTGATGGAGGTGTCTAAAATGTGCTTGAATAGCTTAGACTGTGGAACAGTTCTTCTGCCTTGGTGATGTCAAATGATTTCTCCATGCCTGGAAGAACAAGCACTTTAATGCCAGAATTCTGTTACCTTTGGTACTGTCTTATCCATTTTGAGCATAAAACATGTGTGCCCTAAAACATGAATTTTTCGTTGATGTTATATAAAAAGAAAACATTTAGTTCCTGACTCTAGGAGTGTGTGTATTTGCCATTATCTAATGTGTGAGGTAATTGGGTGAGCCAGGACCCCAGGTCTCCTGGGCCTGAGATCTCAGAGGACTGATAAGAAGGTATGGAGTCTTCCATATCCAGGGGTTTTTGTGAACCAAGACAAGGTAGGTGACATTGCCAGGAGGATTTGTTCTTTAGCATCTAACACTGCTCATGACTTCTTTTCAAACATTTCTAAAATCTGGCTTCTTTGACATGGCACTGTCTTGGTTCTTCTGTCAATTCATTATTATTCTTCTCTTTGATTTTTTTCTGTTCTTTTTAAAATCTTCATTCTCCTACTGCCACATGTTATATTTGGTCCTATACACTTGTATCATTTTAAAAATACATTTTCAGCTAATATTCCTCAGATTTCACAATATGTAAGCATATCAATTTATATCCTTTTCCAAACATTGTTTTTCTCTTGTCCTGTTTCTTTGCCAGGTACTTAAGGACCAGCACTAACAGTTGAGAATTTGAAGCGTCCTACTCCTGAAGCTCTGATCACCTACATTCTTCACATTAGCCCCAGAATGGCAGGTGGCAAAGGGGTTCCTGTGATTTTCTACTCCCTGAAACCTCCTACAAGGAAGGGAAAGGTTTGGGAAAACATGGTAGAAATTCTCCTCATATTCTTTGAAACTCCCTGCAGGATTATTAAAGACTTTCCCAAGTGAATGTATAGGGTGGAATCTCTTGACCCAGCTTCCTCCCTACTGAGACCATTGTGGGGTTACTGTTTTGCTATTGCAACTTAGATAACCTCCTCTGTGCTCTCTTGATATGCTCATGCTGTCTTTTTGGGAGACTTCACATTTGTTCTCATCTCTGTTCTTGGAATTGTGGTCATTTCTGTCTCTTTCTAGAATATCTTTTAGTACTCTTTGTAGGGTTGGTTTGGTGCTTGTGAATTTCTTCAGTTGTTCTTTGTTGTGGAAATATTTTATTTCTGCATTAAATTTGAAGGATAGTTTTGCAGGATACATCAATCTTGGTTGCAGATTATTTTGTTTTAGGATCTGGAATACTTCACTCCAAGCTCTTCTTAATTTGATGTTTTGTGATGGGAAATCTACCATAATTCTGATAGGCTTTCCTTTGTAGATTATCTGCTTCTTTTCTCTAATGGCTTTTAATGTTCTGTTCTTTTGCTGGATATCTGGGATCTTGATTAAGTCTGGGTGTCATTTTATTTTGCTTATGGCTAGTTGGGGTTCTCACATGTATATCTGATTCTTTTTCCATGCTTGGGAAATTTTATGCTACTACTTCCGCAAATATTCTTTTTATGTCATTTGTATTGACTCCTGCTGTTTCTTTGACACCTATTAATCCTAAATTATTTCCCTTTGCATCCTCTTGCAGTTGATGAATTGATATGTTATGGTTATTTGTTATTTTTAAGAGATCTTTCCTTTCATGATCATTGCCTATGATGCTGTTGTCAAGATCTGAAAATCTATATTTGGCTTCATTCAAATGGTTTTGCCAGCTTTCCATGGAAGTTTTGATTTCCTGGATATCTCTTTGACTCTGTTTCATGCATTCCAGTTCTGTCCTGTATTGTTGATTTAACGTTTCCATCATTTTCCTGTGCTCATCTATATTTTTGTGTATGTCTTCTTTAGATGTGCTGAGCAGTTCTTTCATTATTGATATCAATTCTTTTTTTACCTGGGAGATTATTTCTCATCTGATTTCTTCTATGGCCTGATGGAGTTGTTTGTTTACTTTAGTTGTGATCATTTCAGAGATTTCAGGTATGTGCTTTCCAAGTTCTCCTATGTCAGTATCTCCTGGACTTGTTGTGGGTGGAGTTGAGTTCTGAGATTGCATTTTGCTCCTATATCTTGTCATTTTGGATGTCAGAGGGAAAACGCTGAGCCACATGCTTCCCAAGCAGCTCACTGAAGGTCTCTAGGGATCCTAGTTTTACTGGGTGTCAGACTTATCCCAAGATGGTGGAGTGCAGTGGACCACTGGGCCCAGGATCCTGAAGCAGTTGGTGGAGTGCATGGCTCAGACCAAAACAGCAGCTGTAGGAGACTGTTGGCTTTCAGTATAAGGATCGTCAGGCTGTCAATTGAAAGAGTTCAGATGTTAGCAGCGAACCCAGTGGTAGCCACCATTCTAGGGTCTGCAGGCAGCTGGCAAAGGAGGGCAGGCCTTACCCACTTCTACCCCATCTGCAAGGAGCTGGGAGAGCACAGGTGAAGGCCTTGCCCACCAATGGAGAGCTTGGGGCTGCTGCTGTTCAAGAACTTTACAATAAAATGAGATCCCAGTTGTTGATTCTTTGAAGTATTTCTTGTGCAGATTGGTATTTGTTCATGAAATCTCTGATACCCCTATGCCCTCAATATTTCTTTCTAATTTCTCTTCCAGTAGATTTAGTGTTTTTGTTTTAATATTTAGATCTTTGATTCATTTTGACATTAGTTCAGTGCATGGTGAACAACATGAGACTAGTTTTAGTCTTGGGCATGTGGAGAGGCAGTTTTTCCAGCACCATTTATTAAAGAGGCTATCTTTCTTCCTGTGAACATGTTACATAAGGAGGCTGAGTGTGTTTGAAGCTATGCCTGCATCTTCCAATCTGTTCCACTGATTCTCAGCTCTGTTTGGTTTTTTTTTTTTTTTTTTTTTTGCCGGTACCATGCTGATTTTATCACAGTAGTTTTGTAGTATAATCTCATTGTTGCCCAGCAAGGCTTTTGCTATTCTAGGCCTCTTCTGGTTCCAGATGAATTTTAGGAAAGTTTTCTCTAGATCTGTGAGGTATACTAATGGTATTTTAATTGGGATTGCATTGAATCTGTACATCAGTTTTGGGAGTATAGCCATTTTCACAATGTTCATTTTTCCTATGCATGAGCAAGGAATATCTTTTCATTTTCTGAACTCCTCTTTGGTTTCTGTTTTCAGAGTACTGTAATTTTCACTGTATAGATATTTACTTCCATTGTTAAACTGATTCCTAAGTATTTCATTTTTTTTTATGCTATTAAGAAAGGTGTGGGCTCCCTAATTTCTCTCTCAGTCTGTTTGTTGTTTGTGTGCAGGAATGCTACTGATTTTTGCGTGTGGACTTTGTATCTAGCTATGATACTAAATTTGGTTATTAAATCTATAAGCCTTTTGGTGGAGCTTTTGGGTTTTTTTTTTATGTAGAGTATCATGTCATCTGCAAGTAATGATAATTTTACCTCTTCCTTTCTTATCTTTATTCCTTTTATTTCTCTCCCTTGTATAATTTCTCTGGCTAATGTTTCCTGAACTATATTGAATAGGAGTGGTGACAGTGCACATCCTTGTGCTGTTCCTGATTTTAAAGTGAAAGCTTTCAATTTTTGTCCATTTAATATTGGCTGTTGGTTTGTCCTAGATGGCTTTTATCGGAGTGAGGGAAAGGCCATCTACTCGTATTTTCTTCAGGTTTTCGTCATGAATAAGTGTTGGACTTTATGAAAAGCTTTTTCTGCGTCTATTGAGATGTTCATGTGGTTTTTGTCTTTGGCTCGATTGATATGGTGTATTACATGAATTGATTGGCATTTATTGAAAAATCCCTGCATTCCTGGGATGAATCCTACTTGGTCATGATGTATAATCTTGGTGATTTTTATATCTTCTTGATTCAGCTTTGGTAATTCATATGTATTTAGGAATCTCTCCATTTCCTCTGTACTTTTCATTTTGTGAAAGTAAAGGTTTTCAAAGTAGGTCTTGATGATCTTCTGAATTTATACAGGATTTGTAGTGATTTCATCCTTTTCATTCCTTATTGCATGAATTTGTGTTTTTTTCTTTCCTTTTTTTTCATAAGTTTGGCTAGGGGTTTGTCAGTTTTCTTTATTCTTTCAACAAACCAAGTATTTGATTCTTTTTTGTATTTTTTTAGTCTCCACTGCATTAATTTCTGCTCTGATCTTTATAATTTCCTGCCTTCTTTGGGCTTTGGGCTTTACTTGCTTTTCTTTGTAGAAGTGTGAGGTGCAGCATAAGATTGTTATTTGTGCTTGTCCCATTTTCCTGATGAGGGAATTCACTGCTATAAATTTCCCTCTGAGGACTGCTTTCACATGTGCCACAGGTTCCTCTAAGTTCCATTTACATTTTCGTTTGATTGTAAATATTGTTGGATTTCTTCTTTAATTTCTTCTGTGAACCATTGGTTGTTCATGAGGGGTTTATTTAATTTCCATGTGTTTATGGCGTATTTGAGATTTCTTTTGTCATTAATTTCCAGTTTCATTGAACTATGGCCAAAAGTATGCCTGGATTATTTTAATTCCTTTGCATTTACTTAAGCATGTGCTAGTGTATGGTCTATTTTAGAGAGAATCCTATATGCAACTGAAAATATTATTTATTATACCTAATACATATTATGTATTCTGATGTTGTTGGGTGGAACACTCTATAAATGTCTACTAACTCCATTTGTTTACAAGTTTGGTTTAGTTGTGTTACTTCTTTGCTAATTTTTTGTCTAGTTGATCTATTTCTTTTTGACAATGGGGTGTTAAAGTCCCCGGTTATGATTGTATTATGGCTTATTTGATTCTTTATGTCTGTTAAAATTTGTTTTTTACAGTTGGGTGCTTCTATGCATAGATATTTATGACTGGTATCTCTTCATGTTAGAGTTTTCGCTAACAAGTATTAAATGACCTTCTTTATCTCTTTTGATCATTCATTGTTTGAAGTTCACTTTGTCTGCAAGTAGATTAGCTACCCCCACATTTTTCTGGGTTTCTGGCACATATAGTACTGTTTTCTATCCCTTGAATTTATCTGTGAATTTTCTTTTGAGTTAAATGTATTTCTTGTGTACAGAATATTGTTGGATTTTGTTTCTTGATCCACTTTGCCTTTTCGACTGGTGAATTAAGACCGTTTACATTTATGGTTATAGCTGATATGTATTGGCTTATCTTTCTCATGTTATTTTCCTGCTGTTAGTTCCTCCTTTTTCACTCTGTTTAATTGCTTGATCTGCTTGCTAGTTCCTTTCTGTTATTGTTTTTGAAATTGTGGTCTATTTTATCTCTTTCTAGAATATTTTTTAATAGTCTTTATAGGCTTGGTTTCACACTCATGAATTTTTTTCAGTTCCTGTTTATCATGGAAATATTTTATTTCTCCATTAATTTTGAAGGATAGTTTTGCAGGGTACATCAGTCTGGACTGGAAGTTGTTTTCTTTCAGGACCTGAAGTACTTCACTACAAACTCTTCTTGACTTGATGGTTTGTGTTGAGAAATCTGCCATGATTCTTATGGGCTTTCCTTTATACATGATCTGTTACTTTCTTCTAAGAGCTTTTAACATTCTCTTGCTGAAAATCTGGAATCTTGATTATTATATGTTTATATGTGGATTTATTTTGGTTATGGCTAATGGGATTTCTATACATCTCACCTGTATGTGAGGAAATTCCATGCTTGGGAAATTTTCTGCTATTACTTCTGCAAATATTCTTTTAATGTCATTTGTGTTGACTACTGCTGTTTTGTTGACACCTGTTAATCTTACATTGTTTTTCCTTGCATCATCTTGCATATGCTGTATTGTTATTTCCTGGTTCCTTGTTATTTTTAAGAGAACCTTCCTTTCACAATCATTAGCTGCAATACTCTCTTCAACATCTGAAAGTCTATCTTCAGCTTTGTTCAAGTGGTTTTACTAGCTTTCAATGAAATTTTTGATTTCCTAGGTAGACTCTTTCTGGATCTGTTTCATGCATTTTAATTCTTTCCTATATTGTTCATTCAAGGTTTCTATAGATTTTCTCTGCTCTTTATATCTAAGTCTTCTTTAGATGTGCTGGGCAATTCCTTCATTATGGTTGTCATTTCTTTTCTTATATGAGATACTATCTGATCTGATGTCTTCTATGGCCTGATGGAGTTGTTTTTTTACTTCTCTTGCTATCATTTCAGAAATTTCAGGTATATGACTTCCAAGCTCTTTTGTGTCAGTGCCTTTTGGACTTGTTCTGGGTGCAGTGGAGGTCTGAGATTGCATTTTGCTCCTTCATTTTATCATTCTTGAAGACCTGGAGGTTCCATGGAGCTCAGCCTAAGTACGTTATGGTGTAGGAGTGGTGGGGCAAGGGCCCAAAGTCCCCAGTGCTCAGCTTGGCTCTCATGCCATTGGGGGAAGGATGAAGGTGTGAGCACTGCAGTTGCTGATGCTGTCTAGGGCTCCTTTTCCCTCTCTTTAGGGTGTGTGTGTGGGGGGGCCATGGTCACCGAAGTTCCTGAAGCTGTCCGGAGCTCAGTTTGACTCCCTGTCACTTTTCTAAAAAGGGAGTAAGGGCAACTCTTGCTTAGAGAAACAATCACAGAGTTATTTTGATTTGCTGATTTTTCATTTACATTTCAGTCTATATTAATAAGAGATATTGGTCTATGTATAGATACATTTTTTTAAAGAATGATCTATCTTTGTTAGTTCTGCAGCTTTCCAAAGTGAATTGTAGTTTTTAAGCTTTTTTATAGCTTATAATAAATCAAACATGTGAATTATGTAATAATGTCCTATGTTTGTCAATAATCAGCCTGAGGGAGAGGAGCTATTGATCAGTTGTCAAGGTTTATAGCGACTGCCAATTTCTGTAGTGTCAATATTTCAGTCATAGCTATCAATGTGGAAGAAGTGCCATTAGTTTCTATCCACTGAAGCCACAGAGGAAGATGTAGCACACCACTTGGGTGGTCTACTCTTAAAGAGTTTTGTTACCAGCCACTTCCCTCATTATATTAGGATGCTGGAATATTGTGGTAAAGGCTTGCTGGTTGTTCACTATCACCCTTTTCTTTACTTCCCATCCCTCAGATAATTTCATAGCTTCCTCTACTTACTGCCTCATGTGAGGCTGAAGACTAGGTTCTGGTTGTGATGTGGGCAGAGGTTGTGAGGTCACTTTGAAGACTGGCTTATGGGGGTACCACCTACCTGACTCTTTGTGCTTTCATTATTATTTGTTCTTCCAGCCAAACACAGATGGTCAGCAGAGGACTTTGGCACATTAGAGACCATCAGGTCTATGAAAGGAGGTATAAAGTGTCCCTGACAAAGTGCTGGACATCATCACATCTGTCTATATTTTATGTAAATGAGATATGAATTTCCATTTATTAACCCAGATAGATTTCTAGATTTATCTCTGAAGTGGTTAGGCCACCATGATTATCATTACAAAGATAAATTATACCAAATATTTTCTTTCAACATTGATCTATTCATGCCCTCACTATCTCATTACCAAAATTGATTTGAGTAATTTATGGTTCCCTACAAAATCATCCATTTCCTGTAGGTTTACAAATGTGTGCCCATAGAATAGAATGTAATATTGTGTTTTAAATTATTCTATTCTTATTTCATTTGTGTTTGTATCTCTTTCTTTAGCCATTGCAATCATATTATATTTTTCTTTTAATTAGTCACCTGACGATTTTATTTATTTTTTTATTTTAAAAATTAAAAACCTGACAAAACAACAAAGGATTTTATTTATTTTAATTTCATTCTTAAATTATTCCTTTCAAAGAGTATAAAATCCTTTAATGATTTTTGTTTGTGCTTTCTATGATTTTTAATTTTTCATCAGTTTGATCTTTTAGCTATGAAATGCTTTCTACTGCTTTCTTACTTGTATATTGTCCCTTTTCTAGCAACTTAGCAAAAGTAGTAAGTACACTATGGCTACTTTTTCTTGGAAACTTTTGATGTTTCTGAATAAAATTTTCACTTTAATTGTAGGACTTCATATAAACTTTTACCCTTCTTTTAGTTAGATTGTGATTTTAGTTTTTGGTTTACTATTTGATTGCAGCCTTATTTAGGGAACATATGTCTTAAAAGCATTTTTAACCCCAAATATTTTTGTAAAAGTCCACTTTAATAGAATTAAATTTCGTGTAATTTTGATCAAATAATGTGATCTATAAAATGCCCATTTAAAAAATCGTGGTCAAGTGTGAGATATTTGTAGCTATTGCATTTATAATTACTCAATAGATGTAAAAATTTTATTCCCAAAATATACACACAGACATAACTTGTTGACTATATTGCATGTTGTTTGCTAGATCTAGTCATGTCCAAAAAGCTGCATTTAAAAATCCCATAAAAATGAATTTTAAATTAAGTTCCCCTTGAGTTTCTAATAATTTTGTGTTCTAACTACATTTGGATTTCTGACCAACCCTTACGAGTTTTGTCTTTTACCACTGCACATGTCTTTCTTTGCTCTTTGAAGCATTTAGCTAGCTTTCATCACTAGTCAGACCTGCTCTTCTTTTCTTTGTATTTGCATATAATTGCTTTGCTTTGGATTAGATTGAGTGCTTCTCTTAAGCAATATAAATCTAGCTTTGGTTTCTTGAAGATGTTTTTACCCCACAGCCTAGAAGCTACCACCTGGCTCCTTCCTGAATCGCTGCCATCACTAGAACACCCACCATGTCCACAAAGTGACCCAGAAATCTACAGAGTGTCCACCTCCAGGCGCAGCCTTCAGTAGGCTTTGGGTAGCCTGGGTCTGGACAGCTATGCAGGCTGGGCATATGGAGAGCCTTACAGCCATCCAGGTGAACCTGAGCTTGCTGAACCCCTGAATCTGGAGGTGGATCTGTACACCCAGGCCATCCATATTCCAAAGGTGCAGACCAAGATCCTGAAGAGCAAGTTTGCTTCCTTCCTCGCCAGGTGCTGCTCCTGGAGCAGCAGAATGAGCTGCTGCTGATGAACAGGGCAGGAATGTCCCCAAACAGCATGGACAGCATCGGGAGACTCATCCACCATGTCCAACAGGGCCCGGATGCCAGCCTGGAAGACTGCAACACCAGGGGCAGTGGAATCTCAAGGTACCAAAGAGGACAGGCTGAGAAAGCTCACAGCTTTGTCTCATTAGGACAGACAAGTCCTCATGTGAGGGATGGCTTGACACGCACACTGCAAGGTGGGCTGGGTCTCCCTGGAGGGGCCACTGAGGTCAGCGAGCTGCAGCCTGAAGTCTCAGACACAGCTGTGGTGTGCCCATGGGCAGCAGCTCTCCTGGACCTGGACCCTGAGATGAAGGCCCAGTCTGAGGCCCTGCAGCCACAGCTGCAGCCCAGCCCAGCCTGAAGCACAGACCCAAGGTGAGCAGCTGCAGACGCTGGCCAGGACATGCAGGGCTGCCTCCGGTTGGGGAATGAGGCCCTAATGGGCTGGGCAGCCCTGGAGCGAGCATGAGTTGCTGAGCAGGCAGAGAGAGAGGCAGAGAGGGGCCAGCTGTTGAAGCCAGCAGTAGGTGGAGCTGCCCACGGGGCAGGAGCAGCGGTGCACGCTTCTGTCCAGGCTGATATCTGGCCACACAGGACCACAGTCCCACCTGCACCAAGATAAAGCTGAGCTGGTTCTGCCAAAAACAACCAAAAAACAAAATTCAGAACCATAAAACACAACCACCATATTTTACAATCTTGCTCTGTTAATAGGGTAATTGAGACCTGAGAATTAGGTTTATGTGGTTTATTTTCCATTACTTTCATGTTATAGTTTTAGTTTTTTATGTCACTTAGACTATTCTCCTTTGCACTCTATTTTGTTGTTGTTAGAAGTTATTGTTCAACTCTTTCTGAATCCTGCAATTCAAGACACCCACTTCCGTAGAACTAAATATCAAATTGTGATATACTGATTTGAAACAGTCATTGGTAGATTCAAAGAGCTCAAAGTTAAGTTAATTTTATTCTAGTAATTCTTTTACTTTTATCTTGTGGTTTTACTATTTAGGTGAATAGCACTTTGTTCTATTTTCATATATAGTTCAATGACCATACCAATTTTCATTTATTCATGGAAATTTTAAATGGAACAATCAGGAGTTTTGTTTTGTAGTAAGATCTCAGTGTGCATAATTGTTACCATTTCTAATATTATCATATCTATTTCACGTGGCAATTTTATTTTTCTTTAGACTTCCTAGTGTGGAGAACCTGCTATTTCTGCTCTTGAGTTTTGGGCTTCTCTGTGTGCAGCAACATTTGCCTTTGTTTACTCATGGTTTGATGTACCTTGGGATTCACACTAATCCACTGACATCTTTTAAGAGTAGGAGATAAGCAAAGGAAGACCCATCAATCTGCTCCAGTGAACTGGAGGCCCAAAGCTCAGCCGGCAGAGTTCCACGTTTTCTGCCTGAGTACTTCCATTACTCAAGTGTTGTAATGTCCTCTCTCAGAGACAGGGAGTTCTCCAGAGGTCCTGGAGGTCTAGTAATCTTTTCTAGGAGTACTCACTGGGGCTCCCTAGATGTTGAATATAGAAGGCTTCTTTACTATTCTCCGGCTGCCCTTTCCATGAGGAAGAAAAGGTCTTGCCTCAGTAGAAATTGTGGTCTGGTGCATACTTTCCATGCTCTGAACACCTTTTGATGCTTCTGGGCCACTGGATAGGTGGATCAGAGCTGAACATCAGAATATTTCTCAGTATAATTCTTTCATCTTTCAATGGAACAGATTAGTCCATTTACAGCAATTGTTTCTTTTACTTTCTTTCATTACATAAATAATGATTCATTGAACCTTTTAGTCTGGTATACAAAGTGGAAGCAGTTAAATTATGTCAGTATTATGTATTTGAGCTAAAAGAGTACATATTTAATCCAACATTTTATCAAATTATTAAGTTACTGGGCTTTGTTTGAGGGAGTCTGTGTAAATATCAAGGAGGTAGTCTCTGGAATCAGACTTCTTATGTTTGCATTTGATGTTCACTTCGCATTAACTATGTCATTATTTGTTTCTACTTTCATAAAATGATGACTTTGACTTCATAGGACTGTTGTTTGAATGAAAAGAGATAACATGAGTAAAGAACCGAGACAAGTGCTACATCAATGTGTTCAGTAAGTGTAAGTAGTAAGTGTTCAGTAAACACTCTATGATTATTATCACCCTTATTAATCATGGTCCTAGTCATTATTTATTCTTAGTGTTGTGTTTGGTTTCTATGGTTACCTCCATTTTTTCTGTAGACCTCTTTTCAACATGGAATGTTTTTAATTTTGAGTGGGGAACATATTTTAGATTCATAAAACACTTTTGGTCAAAAATATAGTTTAGTACAAATTTATGACACTTTTGGTCATAAATATAGTCCCAAGTGTGCATGGAAACAAAACACTCCATGGCACATCTGCTTAGGGGTTTAAGTTATCATGATACTGGGTGATAGGGCTGAAAGAGTATTGCAAAGCGTTATGATAGGCCACCTTTATTGGTGATAGAAAAGGCAAGACTCATGTTATTGAGTGAAGTTTCTTGTAATCTTTTGTGGGAATTCCCCAGCAATGTTTAGGTTCCAGTATTATAAACTGTAATCTTTCTAACTACCTTGGCTATTTAAATTTCTGTGGAAAAATAACTTCAAATCTAATTTTCTATTTCAGTATTTTTATCATGTGTTTTTCAATATTCCTGTGTTTATCACTGTATAAGAGGGGCTATAAAAAGAGTTACCACCATATAGAATCAACTATAGCATGACATTTCTGTTCTTAATTTTGACTTATTCTTCTTTATTCTATTGGTCACTTTCCTGTCACTGGGATAAAATATCTGACACCCATGACTGAAGAGAAGAGATGACTTTTTGACTCAGCTTCCAGTGACTTCAGTCTGTGGTCAGCTGGCTCCAAGGCAGAACAGCATGGTGGGAGGGCTTGGTGGAGGAGAGCTGCCCGGACCATGGAGGCCAGGAAACAGGCAAAGGGAGGGGCGGGGGGGAGAACGTGCCCTTTCAGGTCGCGCCACCAGGGACCGCCCCTCCCTCCAGACCCCACCTCCGGACAGCGTCTGAAGTATTGACTCCATCAGGGGATAAATCCAGTGGCGAACAGAGCTCCCCGCGATCCAATCACCTTCCACAGAAATGAGAATTTCCGGGGACATTTTAGATCTAAACTGCTATAACGTCGGCTGAATGAGCCTTCAAATACTTTTCTCAGAAAAACCATATATTTGAAAGGCCTCAAATATGAGGATGCTTATGATTTTCTACACGAATGATAACATAATCACACAAAATTGCATTGTAAATCTATTTTTCTCCCTCAAATGTTGTATGGTATCTTTTCCTTAAATTAGAAGAGTTACAAAATGTGTCTGTGTGAGGGGTCTACCCCTTCCTCCCAATCCACTCCCCAGCACCGTCTGTAATCTCACATGAAACTCGGGAAATGTTTAAATCTGTAGCCCCAGATATTTAGATAATGAAGGGCATCATTTTATTTGTCTTATCTTAGCAGGGATTTTGTTGCTGTTGTCCTATTCCCGTCTCTCTTCTAAAACACACACGACTCTTAAGTTGCTCCCCCTTTACTGTCTTTTGTATGAGCCATCTCTTATTTTCATCTAAGAGTGGAATATCCCCTATGAATCTGACATTTTTTGGCAGTGTTTCCACTTCTTTGTTTACCTGATTGAACCAGGCTACTCCCCATGTCAGGCTCTCCCTTTAGTCCGCTGACCTAGACTGTTTGCTCTCTGACATTCCGCATGTGTGAAACAATTAATGTTCGTTTCTTCTACAACAAAAACTAAAACAAAACTGAGGCTAAAAACATTCTTCTTTTTTGCAACATGTGTCATCCAGCCACACGCTTTGCCTGTACTTGTCCTCTGTTGACTCCCTATTCTCCTTCGTTGTTGGAAAAGGTTGATCTTACCTTCATACTTTCTAATCACTTCTATATGATGTTTTTTATTTTCTTTTGCTACTTTAATGGTTTTCTCCCCATTTTTGGCTTTTAATAGTTTGCCTATGGTGTATTTAGGGATGGTTCTTTGCCCTTATCCTGCTTTGAGTCTATGGTATTTTTTAATACTTATATTAATATTTTCACTGAATATGGAATGTTTGGGTCATTATTTCTTCAAATGTTCTCTCTTCCTTCCTTCTTCCTCTTTCCAGGGCTTCTAATGCATGCATTTTGGTACCCATTAGCCCATCCCAACTCCCTGTACTAGCTTTAAGTCACTAAAGCAAAATATCTGAGGTAATTAAATTGTAAGGAGATAAGACTTACCTGGGATCGAAGTTTGAAGGCTCCAGTCCATGGTTGATTGGCTTCATTGCTTTAGACCTATGCAGGTCAGCACATCACAGCGAGTGTGTAGTCAGCTTTCCCATCACTGGGACAAAATTCCTGAGAAAATTTAAAGGAGAAGAGGTTTAATGGTTCACAGTTTTGACGAATTCAGCCCATGGCTGGCTGCCTCCTAGGCAGGAATGTCATAGCAGAGTGACAAGGTAGGGCAAAGCTTTTCAGTTTATAATGGCCAGGAGGTAGAGCAGGGGAACAATATCAGAGAGGAACACATGTGAGACCATACATAGTATCCAAGGTTATATCTCTGTGACCTACCCAGATATGCCCAGAAGCACGCTCCACTAATCTGCTAGGTATTCCCTAAAATTGACACTGCAGAAGTCATGGTCATAACCCCTGCCTTGTTAACTTTACACCCAAATACATCACCTCAAACTGTATTTAATCTCTAAATGTGACAGCAAGTTCGTCATTCCACCTATGGTAATACAAGTATCTCATGTACAATTTGAAATGCAATAATCCTTTCCCCAAAGTCTCAACACTTCTAGCATTTTTCAAAAGTCCAAGTCTCTCTGAAAATCAAGGTAAACACCTAGTGGTAAAAATTTTTTAAAAGTTACTATTACGGCATGTATATAAATGTCCCCCCAAAACTTCCTGTGCTCATAGGGTAGAACTTTTTCAGAAGTGTTTGGATCTAGGGTGTGTGATACTGGGATTGTGTGATGACTAAATTGGTTTAGCATAGTTTGGGGTGCAGACAATGGAAGCCCCACCCCAGGGATGGGTGGCACCAATCAATGGATTTATAGTGCAGATGGAATATAAGAGGACAAAACATAAAAGGATGCTGCTTGCTGCTTCCTATCTGTTCTGCTGTGGATTGTTTATCCTCTGCCATGCCTCTGTGTCATGTCAACCTGCCTTGGTGCCACCTGACTATGGACTGAAACCTCACACACTGTGAACTAAACATTTTCTTGTTTAACTTTTGGCATAGGGTATTTTGTCTGAACAATGAGAGAAGTAACTAAAACAGTTACATAATCCCAAGGCACAAGCCACAGTGTAAATTTTCTTTCTCATTCCAAAGGGTGGAGTCAGGGGATAGAAAGGAATCTGACCAAAGCAAGACCAAAACTCATATCTGGCCTCCAGTACACATGGTTGTGAGATGTAGTTTCCAGAGGGCTTGGGTGGCCCCACTCTTATGATTTTGTTTGTTGCAGCCTAGATGGTCTCTCTCTTGGGCTGACTCTTCATGGGCTGCAGCTTTCCTCTGCAGACAGTTCATGCTTCAGCATCTCTAATTTCCTGAGGTCTCCTCTGTATCTTTAACTTCATCCCCACAGCCTCACGTATATTCCTCCTGGACTGCCCTCCAAGGTCTTCCTTTGAAATCTGGGTGGAAGTCTTCTTGACCCCACAATTCTTGCTTTCTGCATTCTAGTAAAACTAGCATCATGTGGATGATGCCAAGCTCTACTCTCAGTAAAACTAGTAGCCAGGCCCTTGGACCATGACGGCAGCAGCCTAGAGTACTTAAGGACATTAAAGTTTGTATTCCATTATTTAGGTATAATAATGGCTTGTAGTTATGTTTTACCAGAGATCTCATATTTTAGAGACATGTATTAAAATATATATGAATGAAATTATATAATATTTAGAATTTGCTTCAGAACAATTTATTGACATGGAAAATGTGGGTATGGGATATAAATGAAATAAGAATATTCATGTATCATGGTCAATTATCATTTATTAATATCTATCAGTTTTTCATTTCTGTATTCTGGTGTTACTATAGCATTGATATCTTAAAGCAACACCATTTATTATCTCACATCTATTTGAGTGTCATGACAGCAGGTACCGTTTAATTGAGTTTCCTGCTTCATGTCTCACACTGTTGTAGTCAGATTGCCAATAAAGATTATACTCTTATCTGAACTAAAAGAAGATCAACTTCCAAACCACTGAGGGTGTTGGCCAAAGCTTGTGATGGTAGGACGGAGTGTACCCATTTCCTGCTGGCTGTTGCCTAGATGTCACCCTTAGTCCCGGGTTGTCATGTCAACCATGTTCCTCTCATGTCAGGTTCTCCAAGGTGAGCCCTTGTGTTCCAGAGGTTGAAGATGGAAATGGAGCTAGAGTTGGAGCTGGGGCTGGAGATAGAAACAAAGAGAGACAGAGAAACAGAATGACACAGAGAGACAAAGAATGAGTGAGGCTCCTGGGGCCCAATCAATTCTACCAGCAGAAAACATGCTACGAAAATTCCTCAGGTGAAAATCAGTGCTACCTTTCATGGAGAAGCAAGGAAAACCCAGAAAGTAGAATAAAGTGTCTAGAAGAGGGAGCCAAGAGCTACACAGGAAGTTCCTTTCCTCTGAAACTCAGTCAAGGAACTTTTGATAGTTGTCTGCGCGATTTCAGACTGATTGGAACAGTGATGGCTTTGTTGTTTGTTTAGTTGTATAGATTGAGAATTTCTATAGCGCTTACCCTTTTTTTGTTCAACCACTAAATGCTGAGGGTTTAAGGAATGAGTAGCAAATCTGGTTCATCTCACAGAGTCACCGATGGAGAAGATTTCAACCTAAAGAATGCCGTTCACACTGTGACCTGATTTGGAATATAGGATC
>PVLD010007047.1:74253-94885 GCA_004027595.1 Dinomys branickii
AAAAAAAAAAATAGAATATAGGATCCTGGAGCTTGAACAGATGCGGCAATGAAATAAGACTTTAGGAAGCCATGGTAAAGGTAAATCTACTTTGCAGGTGACAGGAACAGAGTGTTTGAGGCCCTGAGGTCATACAGTAGCACAGTGACCCTTAAGGGACTCCCCACTGTCCCTGCATTCTGATGTTCATGCCTTTGTGCTATCCTTGCCCTTGAAGAACAGAAACAAACTTATTTCCAACCAACACCATGTGGCAAAGGTGAGGGAAATACTTGGTGACATGCACGTGATTACTTGATTATATCATATACGATCATAGCTGTTGAAAGCTGAGGGTGGTCTTTGCCTAAGAGAGTCAAAATCTAAAGCACTTAGTCCTGTGACCACAAGGAAATTAATTCTAAACAACCTGGGTGAGTATAGAAATGGATGCTCACAGCCTAGCCTCAGATGTGGATACAAACCTGGCTGATGCCTTGATTGCAGCTTTGTGAGACAGACCAGAGGGCCCACCTAGGGGAGCTCTGACTCCTCCATCCCACAGATACTGTGAGATAATAAATGCACGCTGGTTCAAGCTGCTAAATTTCAGGTAGTATCATTACACATCTATTCTGTGTTCCTTATGTTGCAGTATTTTGTTAAGCTTTACTTGGTTTCTTTGACGTTCCTTATCAGGAAGCAATCTCTCCAGGCCCAGACTTTGTTCTCAGAGCACACAGATGCTTTCAACTTGCTCCCCGCTCTCCTCTATGCTAGAAGCTCCATCAACTGCACGTAGCCCACCTAGCACCATATTGGATTTCACCGGGGCTCAGTGCCTTCATACGCTGCAAATCTGCATTTCTTAGGTGGAAATTTTCCCTTATCAGTGTCTGGTTTTGTGGCTGAGCTAGAGATCCACATAGAGTTGTTCCTTTGAACAACAGAGCACATGCAAGACTTGGCCTCAGCACTGCTCCCTGCTGTGCTTTCTCTTTATGCTTCTTCTTGCAATGTTTTTCCTTCAGGGATTGATTTATCCCAGGACATAAACTCTCTGCACCCGTGTGCATCTTCAGTTGCTTACCCTGATAGCCAGGAATGTTAGTTTCAAGATGGAGGGGAAAAAGAAGCTATTGATTTGAGGGATGAGAGAGACGAGAATGGCAAGTTGCCTGACCCACAACAACTCCTGAGAACTGTGGAAGGGCTCCCATCTTCTAGAAGAGCACACACCACTCACTTCAGGTTCAGGCAAAGTTTTACTACCTTGTTTGGGGCTGTGTATTTACTTCTGATTCAGAGGGTGGAGCATATGTTATGAAATCCAAGAACATGCATTTCATTCCATTCTCTTGTGTGATTCATTCAGTGGAAAAATCTCTTTTCACTGTGGCCTATGGTGTTTCCTTATTTTTTATTTAAGGTACTGTCATCACTTTGTGTTTTTGTTTAAGTTCATAATTTCAAAAAAATTATTAGAGAATTTGGAAAAGCTGTGAAATTTAGTATTTGTGATAGTTGTAACTAGTAAATTTTCATCTTTTTCTAGAGTTATTTCTCATAAATGCCTATGTTAAAAAAGAAAAGAAAAGAAGAAAAGCAAAAAAGAGTTAAGCTCAAACAATTGAAAGCATTGAGAAGACTTATAGTTATGTAACTAGCAATTTTATAGAGAGGTAGACCAAATAAGGCAACTTTATTACTGCAAGCAGATATTTTCTTTGTATTCCTTCCACATTCACTCATAAAAGCCTGTCTCTTACACCTCTCCAATGGAGTACCCAAATCACCCAGGGCTGGAGCAGCCCAATGCATGAATCATGGTTCACTCAAATTCTTTAAAATTTTATTGTGCCTCAGTTTACCTTTTAACAGCTGTGTTCTAATAAAAACTTTTTTCTTTTTTCTTTTAAAACAGGCTACATTTAAAAAATAAAACAGGCTATAGGCTACATTTGGTCCATAGCCTATAGTTTGCTAAGGCCTCCTGTAATGATGGACAGCTGGAGCATAAATGTTTTGTACAGTGAGTCTAAAAGAACTAATGAAAGTAAGGTAAAAAATTTGCTTGTCCCTTATTAAATTCCAAGGCTCAAAGCATGCATCCTGGCTTCATAAAATGCTTCCACATTGTTTAATTTTGTTTTTATATACAAAGTCCATGCCCCACTTTCTCCTCACCCTGGTCCTTGTCCTCATCCCTCATCCTCCTGCTCCTCCTCCTCCTTCTTCAAATCCATGGTCTATTACAGTACTAGATACTGGGGGGTTTTAGGAGAGGGTTTGTTACAACGGTATGCCGTCTTCCTGTTCAAAATCTTGATGAATTGAGAAATAAAACAAAAAAATCGGCACGAGGCAATGTACTTTTATATCCATGGAAAGGCAGACTGGAGGCTATTGGCTAAACTGCAGGGAGGTGAACTTCTTAATATTGAGCCCCAAAACTGAGGGATTCTAATTCCACCTAGAACTCATATTCCTGGCAGGCAGTTTTAATTCAAAAGAAAGAAGACAGAGATCTACCTACTGTTTTATTCCTCATTTCCTACCCAGGTGAGTAACTCTACCTGCAGGACAGGAATGTGGGAGGGAACGAAGAAGGTCCGGGAGTAGGATGTCAGTTGCAGTTTCCTCCAATGGAGAGACAGCCTTCCCCATGAGCGATGTTAGCTCAGGTCCTGAGTTTGCAAGTGTTGCCAACAAGTCCTGGGTTCCTTTGCTAGATGTAGATGGAAATCATGAATCAGCAAACAGCAGCTTTGACGTCACCAGATAATGCTGGATCCCACAGTTGACACAGCTGGCCACTGGTCACAACTCCTGCCAGCTGCCAATACTGGTCCACCTGGTAGAGTTGCTTTTAAGGTTCTGCATTATTGCAGGAGAAATTATTGTAATGATAATAGATCTTGAACTTCACCATATAAATTATTTTGAGGACTTCTTGACTTTCCCACATCATTTGGGGAACAGCAGAGCAAGACTACTATTTCAAGCAGAGAGACCGTGGATGACTTCTGGGTCTGCAGCATCATGACCACCAGGCCTTTCTCTTTCCTTCCACCAGTATTGGTCAAATAAAAGTCTTTAGTGAGCACTGGCTAAACAAATCAGGCAACATAAGGCCTTCAAGCCCTTGATTCCTGACCCTCCCATCTTGTGTGACTAGTCAGCAGAACCCCCGCTTAGAAGCACCTTCCAGTCTCTTAAAGCACTCTCCTCATCAGGTCACAAATGTGCCCATTCGTCTGACAATTTTATTTTCCTAATTAATTGTTCTCCATAAAAAAAAGACAAAGTGATACTGGTATGCAAACCTGAATACATAGCTGGAGACAATGGCATAACTGAAAACTGCCAATAATTTTTGTAATGAAGAGGCATCTGCTAATCTGGTACTAACTTTTATTTGAAAGTTGTTATTCCTGAGCCCTTAATGGGGCCAGGATAACATAGAAGCTCCTTTAAAAGGGGAAAATAAAATAGAAAAAAATAAGTTTCATATTTTCCTTGGTCTCCTGCCTAAGAAGGTTACTGTAGGAAATGTAAACAGACCACAGGAAGCTTTAGAAACTCAGCTCCTTGATTGGAAAAATGGAAATTCTGTTTTTTATGGAAATAAAGTAATTCTATGAAAATACAAATGCAGTTGGTTATCATTTAAAAGGGGTTAGTCTTTTGGATTATGGTTTCTTTGATATCGTACTACTCTGGCACAAGCTGTTCCAAGTATATTTCTGAAAGCAAAATAAATGGAAAACTGTTTTCGCTCTTCATTAATATCTTGCTCTGTTCTGTTTGTGGAATGCCAAGAGGAGGAGCCTAGAGTTTCCCTGGACCATTTTCAGAGAAGGAAGCATGATTGTGGTGTGGGAGTTGACCCCGAAGGGAAAGGATCACTCAACTTGAAGAAATACTGGTTCCCCAGGCTTGGAGCACAGTTAGATCCCCTCATTGTGGGAAATATCACCTTTTCTGGGTCTCTTTCTCTACATGAAAAGAATCCAAAAGAACATGTGTGCCAGAGAAGATCAAGTCTGTGCTTGTTTACTAACTAGAAAGACCTCATGAGCACCCCAGGGATCTTAGTTACATCCTTGTCCCCAGGGCACAAGACCCAAACCCACCAAGTTAAAGGAGAGGTTTGTTTTAGTTCACCGTTTGCAGAGGTTTCAGTCCATAGTCAACTGGTTGTAGTGCAGGGTGGCCTGGCAGAGGAGAACCAGTTCGCGGCAGGGCAGGCAGGAAACAGCGCACCTTCCTTCTTTCCCTCTTTATTCCATCCACACTACAAGCCTATTGGCTGGTGCCACCCACACCCAGGGTGGATTTTCTCTCTTCAGTGATTCCATCATCCATACCTAGAACTATGCTAAGCCAATCAGTGGACACATTTCAGTATCACACATCTACAATCCAGTGTCACAAATCCGCAATCCACTCACCTCCCAAAAGCCCCACCTATGAGCACATGAAGAGTTGAGGGTACATCTATATTTTGTTTGAGACAGAATCTCTCCCTGTAATTCAGGCTGGCCTGGAACTCAACTATGCAGCCCTAACTGCCCCCAAACTCACAGTAGTCTCCTTGTTTCAGCCTCCCAGGTGCTGGGATTATAGGTGTGCACCAACACGCCTGACTTAGGGATATATCTAGATGTGTTATAACACCAGTCTTATATATTTTTAATTTTTTATTCCTTTAATTCTGTCCCACCCAACACCACACACACACACACACACACACACACACACACACACACACACGTATGCCCCTTCTTTCCTTTATTCCTTTCCATTTCCATTCACCTTGAATGTTGTATCATCTCTTGCTGAAATTCATCTTAACTCCTTTCCTTTCTCTGATCAAACTTAGTATAAAAATTATAATACTGAAAAGAAGACCTTTCTACCAATACCTTTGATTAACTACTGTATTTTAGAGGCTGAAGATGTGGTTGAGAATAAGGTAATTCACCTCTCTGTGCTCAGGGAACGTCGTGGTTGTCTAGACTCCAGTCATGGGGATTGGATCTCTGCAGTCCATGGAGAAAACTTGGCCTTTGTCTGATTTTGGAAATAGAAGTCATTGAATCAGAGCCACACTCCTGCACAGATTGTCCATGTCTGCTTCTGTCCCATAGTAGTGGTGTAGTTGCAGTAGAGACAGTTGGGTCAGCAAAGCCTAAAATATTTACCAGCTGGCCCTTTACAAAAGGCTTGCCAACTTCTGCTCAGTAAGGAGCATTAGTTCTCATGGTTGGCAGAGCTAAGGGCACAATAGCAGTGAGCGCTTTCAGAAGATCCTGTCCACGCTTGCTATTGGCTCTCAGTATTCATTCTGTCCATCTTTCTTAGAAAAATAAACCTGATTTCCAACTGGACAGTAATCCCTCTGAAAAGAGACTACCTTTTCCCATCTCTTTTTTTAATGAGACATGAGCATGAACATCTTTCTGGAAGTTTTCAGACAGGAGAGGAAGAGCCCTTCTTAGGATTCCTCCTCTTCCTGGATGTTGCAACCTTGAGCATCTCTCTGGGACTCAGCACTCAGCAGCAGCAGAAAAGAACACAGGACAGGCATGTCTGCATTTCACTCGAGGCAGAGACTAACTTTGCTGTGATGAAGCTGTGGCTGTCTTAACTTTGCTGTTAAATGCAGTTGAACTCTACAAGTATATCTAGTATCTATTTTTACTCCTATCTCGGGTCTAAAACCTTGATTATCTTTCCATCTTTCTATTGGAGTGTAACGCACATATAGAAATGTGCATGTATCACAGCGTTCAGTTCAATGGAGTTTTGCAAACTGAACACAGCAACGCAACCAGTAGCCAGATAAGAAGCAGAGTTATGAATATCCCAGAGTGCCCCTACCCCTTCCATTAACCTCCCCCCACTTAAGAATAACCACTTGGCTGACTTCTGGTAACACTCATTACCTTCTCATGGTTTTATTCTTTTTATACAAATGCAGTCATATGGTATGCATGTTGGTCTTCTTTTGTTCAACAGGACCTGTGTGAATTTTATCTGTATCGGGGAGTATCAGCGTGCTAGTGCATTCTACTGGTATGTGGTATGGATGCACCACAATTTATTTACCCATTCTCTTGATAAACCTTGTGCAATCCCTAACCTTTTGATAACAATAATTCTACAAGCATTTTATCCCATGCCTGAGGTACGCACACTCGGATACACATCTCTGTTATATACCTATGAGAGAACTGTTGGTCACAAGGTGTGCATAGGTTCTCCTGTGAAAAGTACTGCAAACAGCTGTCCAAGGTGACTATACCAGCAATATGTGAGTCTGACCGTTCTGAATTTATGCTGGGCCTTGGGATTTTCCTTCTTTTTTATTTCAGCAACTTTAGAGTACATATAATAGTTTTGCACTGAGTTTTTATTTCCATCTTGTATTAGTTGTATATTGCCACCATAATGCAGCATAACAAGTAATCACAAAACACCAGTGGCATTACAGGGTAAATAGCATGGATCTCACGTACAGAGACAGCTGGGGAACTCGGGCAGCTCTGCTGTTCTTTTATGGCTGGAATGGCTCCTCTGACCGAGGGTGTCCACTGGATGATCCCGACTGGATACAGCTGGGTTGACTGGGGTTACACATCTCTGTTTTACAAGTCTCTTTGAAGCATTCCCATAGAAATAACTCAAGTGCCAAAGCAAATGAACCTCACTATATGAGTACTGTACTTCACAAACCTTTGTGTGCAGGACATTTACTAATATCCCCTTGGTTTAAGTGAGTCACACAGCCTAGCTCAGATTCAGAGTCTGTGCCTCCTTCGAGTTACATGGCAAGGGGAGAGAAGACAGGGTGGAAAAAGAGGTGAGCCATTGTTGCCATTTAATGTAGTAAGGAACTAAGTGCTTTTTAGATGTTTATGGGCATAAGATGTCCTCTTTGTGGAATGGCTACTCAAGGCTTTCCTATTTTCTTCCAGTGGAGTCAGTTCTTTTTCCCAAGGGATTTATTGATCTCAGTATTTCCAGATATGAGTCTCTCCCTCATTCATATATATATATGAAATATATATGAATGAATATATATATATTTCTTCCTATCTCTGGGCTACCTGCTTATTCCTGAATTGTATCTTTTGAAAACCATAACTTCTTTATTTCAATACAACTTACAAATCTTTTCCTTATGCCTACTTTACAAATCTTGTCCACTCCAAATTACAAAGATTTCTACATATTTTTCTAAAATCTGTATTATCTTTCATATACAAATCATGATTCATTTGAAATTGATATTTATTAGTACTTGAGAGTCACAGCACACTTTTCTTGTATAGTTATCCAGTTAACCAAGTAGTATTTATTGAGAAGATCATCCTATTCCTATCACATTACTTTTGTAAAAATTAGCTGGTCTTCATGTATATGTGTTTCTACATAATTCTTGAAAACTACTGGTAAGTATTATAACATTTATCCAGTTTTGACTATCCTTGGGAGTTGATATTCAGTATAATGTCTGTTTCTTGAGAGACAGACTAAAGATCAAGTTGTGCTGAACATTAAGCAGTCTCACATCGAGTGAATTTTTCATTTGGAATTTGAATTAGAAATAGCGCAGAAATTTATTTCATACTACCTATTGGATGGCTAGAGGCCAACATAAATATGTCATGAGTTAGTGTCTAGTTTCCTGTTCAGTGCATTGGGTGAGTCATGGCAGACATATTTGTAGCTCAAACTTTTCTTTCATTGAATTCATAACACTTTAGTCATTACATGATTTCTAGGGCAATGTCTTATATCTATTGTGGATTTTGATGATTTTCACGCTGGGATTTAATTAGGTAGGACCAGAAGAAAGATTTTCTTTCTTTCTGACTAAGGATAATTATATAATAAAGTAAGTATTTTTGTATAAAAATAGAAACTTTCTGATTTGTAAAGGAGTAAGAGGCATGTTCTATAATTTCCAGGTGGAGAACCAGGGCCGGAGAATGGCACTTAAGATTTTCCAGGCCATTTGGAACTGCAGTCTAATGGACCAGAAAAAGAAGTTTTCATCACAGTATGCCTGGGCCAGTCTGGTTCATTCAGACTAGAACATGAAGGTTATATTATTGCATGTTGTCTGCTAGGAACGGCTATTGAACAGAGATTCTAGATCTAGAATAAAGCCAATTTTTAATTTCTTATCTGATCAGCTCCTTGAGGCTGTTTTATTAGTGCAAGAAATGCTTGAGAATGCAGGTGCCTGACTTGTAATTGCAAACATGTAAATAAATATTTCAGCAGGAAGAACGGAAACAGTCTAATTCATCCGTGAAATACTTTCCTTACTATGATTCTTCAGATACATTTCCTCTGTTATTTCTTAACTAGTAGAACAACATGTTTAAAATATTCTAACAAACCCACAAAGGTAGGTTTAATTTAAATTACTTCTATTGCATATGACAAATGGTGAAACCCATGAAAACCAAGCACATAAGGAGTCTTTGTCCCACCACTAATTACAACCTACAGAATGATTAAAAGCACTTTTTCCTTACAATTTCTCTGTGTCTCAACTCAAGGAAGGAGAAGGAATGACTGTGGTATTTATCTGCTGGCTTTGTGTCCTTGTCCTTTTTATTAACTACACTAAACCAGTGTTTCATGTTTGTCAGTGGCAAATGACTGAATCCTACCTTACATCATGTCCCACAAGTTTATATGTAGTTGTGGCCTCTCTGTCCATTGAGTTTTCATTTTCAAAGATAAAACTTGCATCTTAGCACAATGTCCTCCAGAAACAATAAGTATATTAGGTGATAGGTATATTAATCAGCTTCCATATCACACGCCTGTAGTATAATATCACAGTACAGCCTGTGGATATATACAATTGTTATTTGTCAATTAAAATATAATTTTAAAAATAGCTTCAATTTTCTTCTATATTTAGCATGCTATGGAGCCAACAACAGGTATTTAAAAAACTGTTTAGAGAAATACAGAATTCCAACAATCAAAAAGTTAATGCTCTCCAAGCTACACGCAGATCCTAGTACCTAGAAAAGAGATGTACAGTATATAATGAGGGGTTAGGTTAGAACTGTGAGAAGCACCATGATGACTGGATGGAAGAGATTAGGTAACTGTTACAGGAGACTGAAAATACCTAGCAGCAAAAGGAAGAGCAGAAGGGAAGTTTAGGAGTCAAGAAAGAAGAATGCTCTAGAAAGAAAATATAGTCAGTGGTAGGAATGTCTCAGAGAGATCAGGCTGTGGGAGCCTCAGAATAGATCCTGAACTTCGGGAAATAGGTCACTTTTGACTTCAGAGAAAGCCATGCCAAAAGAATTGTTGGGCACCAGAAGGAGCTAAGCAGTGAGCAAGACAGGGAGGCAAAGGAGACAGGAGAAAAGCTTTCCTCCAGGAAGCGGAAGTATTTCAAAGAACAATTAGTGAGACCAAAATTCAGAAAAAGGAGAGAACAGGAAACTTCATGGAGAAAGTATAATGAGGTGGGGGTAATTCCTGACTTACTGGGAAAGGAACATAAATAATAGTCTGTGTTTAAAATAGGTGCAGCACTGGGGAAGTCACGGAAGAAAAAACTTTTGGAAAGTCGTGGGGTAGAAGCTATACACCATGATAACTGACTGAGTGTAAGGAGCTGGGTGGCCAATGATTTTGAAATTTGAAGTTCAAGAGATTATTAATGCAGCAGCTCCATGAATAGGAATCGGGCGATTAGAGTTGATTCTGTAGCGGACAGGTAACGGATTTGACCTAAAAGCTATGGAATATGAAATGTAGGTGGAGACCGTTGAATGGATGTCAAGAGGACAGTGGAACTGCAGGCTGGAGCAGTGATGGTGCACTGCCTTTTCATTGTATGCTAGAACTGGAAGCACACAACACCTCATTCATATCATAGCATCATGCTTGTGGCAGTTGCTTAGCCATGCATTCCAGTATCTTTTTTAGTCTGAGTCACTAGCAGCCTTTACTGGTAGTTATTTCCTACATAAAAGGACTTCTCTATATCCTGATGCAGGAAGCGCAGTGGACACCATGCCTATTGACCACAGCAAGCACTGGAGAACACATATGTTAGCCTTGCTAGCCTGGCACTCAGCCTTTATTTTAGTTACTGCCCACTGATGTAACAAAATGCCACAGACTTAGTGGCCTAATCCTACACAGACTTACTACCTTATAATTCCAGAAGTCAGAAATCTGAAATGGTCCCACTGTACTGAAATCAAGGTGTCAGTTAATGTTGTGCCTTGGTTTTTTTCCAAAGAAAAGGATTTTTTGTCTAGCTTTTAGCTTTTTTTTCTAGCTTTTTCCCAACTTCTTACCCCCTTTAATTTTTAAGTTCCACAATACAAATCTTTCTCATGTGGAATCCAGTGAGAACGACTCTTCTGCCTCCTATTTCTCTCATTAGGACCCTGGTGATGGCACTGGGCCTGCCGGATAGTCCAGGACAATCTCCCCATCTCAGACAAAGCTAGTAAGGCCCTCATTTTATAGTGATTTCAATTCTGTTTTTCTATGCTACTTAGTTAAAAATTCTGGAGATTAAGGAGCAGGCGTCGTGGGGGTATGTTATATTCACCACACCCTGAAGAGTTATATCTGGGTATCATCTCCCCTTTAAGTACACAGAGTCCCCCAGATAAGGTGAATCAGGTTTTTCTGAGGACATATACTGGCCACTTCTTTCCACAGTGCTTAGGAAATCATGTGATTATCTGTGTGAAGTCTGACACTCATACTTAATGGGAATGAGGCCTTTCTTTTATTTTCTCCTGTGTCTTGGCTTTGAATTTCATCAGTCTCCGTAGAAGCTCTCAGTAAGGGAAGGGGCTCTACAAGCCTTGAGATACTCCATGCACATGTGCCAAATGAATGTAAACCTTCAATGTTGCAAACATGAACTAAATAAGTAATAATGAAAATGTGGAAAGGGGATGTAGAGATAAAAGGAGAGAAGGGGGAGGAAGGGGAAGAAAGAGAATCAAGACCTATCAAGTACAGGATTACTTCCTAAGATCAATGGAAACTTCATGCACAATAGGCACGTACTAATAAAATAGTAAGAGGGATTTTAAAAGAACATAAAATAAAAATTTAAAGGATCTGCTAACAGCGTGAGAGGGAGCTATAGTACACTGGGCTGTCGTAGGAGGGTAAAGCGTTTGTGCTGGAGAAGTCAACTTCAGGCTGTTTGCTGGTGAGAGGGTACGGATCCATGTATGTACATCAGATAAATCATGATGATATAAAAGTTGAAAAGTCACATCCAGTGAAATGGGCACAAGCAGCAGGTAATACCTGGAGTTAGCATAATTGTATCTTATGCAATTTAACAAAAGCCTGTATAGTCTGACCTCTTTGTGAAAAGAGCCTAAAAGGAAAGCAAAGCCAACTATAATAACAGCATGAAGAGATGCCAGAATGCCACAAAATCTGGGAACAGTCAGTGGCGTCTTCGTGCGTGTTTATTTAAGTATAGGAAACTAATACAAACACATGAGTAGATGAAGGAAGGACCTGTGCATACCCATAAGCCCAGGGCGTTGGTGCTCTGATTGCCGTGATAAGGACACTTCTGCTTTCGCCTATGTCTTTGCCGTTCCTTGGGCAGAGAGGGTCAGCAATGGTGTGTCCGAGTATGACGCATATTTCCTTCAGGCAACAATCGATTTCCTTTTTCCAATTCTGTTCTCCCACACAACCTCTGATAAATAGTCTGGTCTCTGAAAGGAATCACTCACCAGGAAAGGCGTGCCTGGGTCGGCCTTTTCCCAGGCCTGCTGGAGTTTGGGCCACTGAAAATGAATAAATCCGTACCCTGGATTACAATGATCTTTGTGTATGTTATTAGAATGAATCAAGTTTCCAGAGTGTGTGGGCAGTCTAATAAAGAGAATGTACCTAAAAATACGTTGTCAGAGGCCAGTCCCACAAGGACACTACTCTCTCTGTGGCCTGTCTGCACCCATGACTATGTCTTTCGTTAGCTCCTCCGAACAGCACAGCTGCTGATGTCCTTTCATTTGGAGGTGAGAAAGTGCCACAGTAACTTCAGAGGCCACGAGGAATCCTAGTGAGAGTGGAACTTTAGCAAGCAGAGTTTACTATTTACATGCACAGAGGAGAAAAGGGTTGTGAAAGGCAATACGTTTATGTTCCCACCCTCAGGTTCTTACACCAATGACACAATACGTTGCCTGCACATGTACCTCTGATTTATTTCACTTATGAGTACAGTGTCTAATTGTGACTATTTGCCTACAAAGTCCCCAAATCTGTCCCTCTTTATAGCTGAATAATATTCCATTGTATAAAAATGCCACAGTTTTTTAATCCAGTCTTCTGTGGATGGACATTTGGGTTGCTTCCACAATTTAGCTGTTACAAATTGTGCTGCTATAAACATGGGTGCACATATATCAGAGTGATATGATGCTTTCAGATCTTCCAGGAAAATACCCAGAAGGGGAATAGCTGGTTTGAATGGAACCTCTAGACCTAGTTTGCTGAGGAATCTCCAAACTGCTCTCCACAGTGGTTGCACCAGTCTGCATTCCCACCAGCAGTGTAATAGAGTCCCTATTTCTCCACATCCTTGCCAGCATTTGTTATTGGATGATTTTTTCATACTGGCCATTCTTACTGGGGTGAGATGGAATCTCAGTGTTGTTTTTATTTGCATCTCTCAAATGACTAAGGATGTGGAACATTTTCTCATATATTTATTTGACATGAAGGAAATCTGTTCAAAAGTAAAGAACAGATGGGACGAGGGAAAGGAGAAAAGAATGAGGCAAAAATTTATGTATGTATGTATGTAAGTATCTATGTATATACATATGTGCAGGATGGCTAACATGGTTCTACTATTGACTTATGTCATTGAATGGTAAGGAATAGTTGATGACTGATTGATCAATCTTGTATGTCTATATGTGTTCTCCGGAACATACATTTTGAAGATATCAATATGAAATGCAACAACTATTGTTGGTTTTCTGTTGCTGTGTCTATAATTCAATTATGATAATTCAATTATGATTATAAGTTTATTGAGCTACTTTGTGTCTCTTTGTTAATGCTTTTCGTTTATTTTTCTTTTTTTTTTTCTCTCTTTTTCTGTTGTAGTTGATGTAGTTCTTTTTGCTTTCACACTATAAAAACAAGTTGTACTACTGACCTAGGTCACTTTATTGTAAGGAATAGTTGATGATTAATTGTCTGACCAATTGTGCATGTCTAGACCTATTTTCCTGAATATACACTTAGAAGTTATCAATATGTAATGCAACAACCATTGTTGGTTCCCTGTCACCTTATCTGTAACTCAGATTCGATTGTACTATTCTTGTGCTACTTTGTGTCTGTTTGTTAATATCTTTTTGTTTTTTACACTTTTAAAATTAAAAAAAAAAGAAAAAAAGAAAGGCAATAGGTAACCAGCAAATTCTGCCAGTGTACAAGTGGGCCTGGATGACAGGGGTTGGTGTTAAAATGCTGTGAAGGAAGAAGCAACCATGAATATGGAGTCTGAAGGGGAATCGATAGTCCCAAATGATTCTTGGGTTTTGATCACAGTCACCAGAGTGGGGTTAATCTGGCAGGCTTTGAACCTAATTAGAAATTTTTGTAAAGCTTTTAGCAGCCCCTGAATAAAAGATGTGAAATAATTGCAATATAATTGTCCTTTCTGATGAAGAAAACAAATCATATAATTTAAACAATATATTAGCATCAACTCATGTCAAAGATTAGTATCTAGGCAGACTATGGAACTATGATCAGTTTCACAGTTTTTATATCTAAGTTTTAACTTTTATTAATTAGTAAGAGCTGCTAAACTTTTGTAAGAAGTAAATAAAATGCTCAAAATATTTTTAAAGTCAGTGGTTTATGGGGACAGCCCAACTTTAAGTTAGGGGTGTGTGCCAACTCTTTTCTTAAGTTATTCTGCCTAGAATCATGCAAGAAAGATTTTGAAAAACCACCCAGAATTCTAACAAATACCTGGGCAGCATAACTTGTAGGTGAAATCTCAGCAGGTTTCCAGAGCTCTTTATGGTCCTAACCCCCCGTGGCATCTTCAGAAGACTTGCATTTAATTTACAGTCAAGGTAACAGTGAATTTTGTATAAACACTCATTGGCTGGACTCCACATCCAAGACTCTTCAAAAGTCAAATGAACACAAAAAATAAAGTTAAAATAAATAAATAAAATTCATAAAGAACAAGAGCCTCATTGTCTGCATGGCAAATTTACCTGAAGCTGTTCTCTTTCTCTTTCACATGCATACTCTTTTTTCAAATCCTTAATTGAAAAATTGAGCCTCCAGCAGCCAAAACATACACTGCAAAGTTAAAGACGTGAAGGCACTGGCATCTCTAAGAACCTGGCACTGTGACTGCTGTAGCTAGTTTCACACTGTAAGGCTGCTCTTGATTTATTGGTGTCATAAAAGGGGACTTAGGTGTAGCATTAGGATGATTTGTGATTTGTTCCTAACGTAAAGGGCTCTGGTGGCCTCTTAAACTTATTCTAACAACTCATATTTGGAAAATGGAACTAACTTGACATTCATTCCTTCGGGTCACACGGAAATAGTGAGGATTTTTCCCTCCTATATGTGGGTTTTAAGCAAAGGGGGAGATGGCAGAGGGGCCAGGGAGAGACAGAGGGAAGCGCTGGAAGAGGAGGTGTGGCCTTAGCGCTCTTACTCTGCTCTTTGGCAGTTTAGGCATTTGGGTCTCTTTGCACACAATCACAAACATTTCTAAAATGTTGCTTTAACTTTCCATTTGACTTTCATTTCTCTCTATTTTCACTCTCCTGTGAGGGTTCCAGCAGGGCAGGTTTCCTGCCAACCCTTAACAATGGTAACCGCATGGGCTTACGTTAGCTTGACGGGCATCAGGGAGCAAAGGCCTCACACAGTCGCCAGAACCTCAGTGTGGAGTGAGTAACTGTGAACCCCGCTGCACGTGTGCTAACACTTAGAAATAGAGACCTCAGTGTCAACACTTCCCCTCTCCCGAGAGCACTCACATCTGAGCCTGGAGGCTGAGGGGCAATCCCTGGCAGCCTGGAGTTCAGAAAGGAAAGACTGTTATCTGTTTTAAATCACTTGTCAAAAATGAGTTTTTCTTGAGTTCTCTTCTTTGGGGAGGAAAATATGGAAGAGCCTTTGGCCTGCACTGCCTTGCTTGGCATTGAGTCATAGCCGTGAACACTGAGAAAGGGCACCCTGAGCAAGAATGACAAACACATTCATCATCACTCAAAAACAAAGCTTGAGAAGACAAGGTATTGGATAGACATCTTGGTTCTGCTATTCTCATCTGCAACAAGCATCAGAACTTCTCTAAACCTAATTATATTGCTGATGAAAGGGAATATAATGTTTGTCTAACAGGTTTCCTACAGTGAACAGTGACTCTTGCCCTTGTTCAGGCCGTGTGTGTGTGTGTGTGTGTGTGTGTGTATGTTAGAGGAAAGGAAATGTCTCCACAATATAAGGCAGATAGATTGGCTTTTGTGGAGTTAGAAAGAGATGCCGTACCCTTGTAGAGCTAAATCCACCCCAGTGGGGATGTCTATGTAGGCCCTGCTGGAACAGGCAACATCATGGTCAATGACTAGTAGTTTAGGGTCTCACCTCACAGATCCCTCTGCAAAATAGAAGTAGAACAATAAAAACCGAAAGCTGCAGTGCTTCTACTTTCCTTTCCAAAGTCCTCCCATCAGTTATGTGTCAAAAGGAAGGACAGCACTGTTGGCATATTGTCGTGATGCTCGGATGGGCTGACTTCTCTCCATTTGCCTGGGACATGATTCCCCAGGACAGGCTGCACACAACCCTCTGAGTAGGCTTCCCCATGTTGATCAACACCCTTGAGGGTAAAGTGCTTTATCTCACTTTGGTTTATGGACTAACACTTTTGGGAACCAGGATAATCTGGTTCTAGTTCTGACCCTGCCACTATCTGCAACTTAGCCTAGGATCAGGCTTAGCCTAGTTTGTCTGTGAGATATATATGGGTATGTTCAGGTAGGGCCTGGATGAGCGAGTCGACTGTGTCTAAATTTTCTGTCAGTTCAGAACTTTACGGTGAGGCCCTAGTAGCTAAAAATACTTAGTCTGAGGAATGGTAGAAATAACTTTCTCAGAATAATTTAGCACCACCTAAATGTGACGCCCTTTCTCAGGAAGTTTACATGTATTATCTCATTTCTGCCTCATAATAATCCTACAAAATAAGTGATATGCTACTCACTGAAAAGACTATCAAGTAGTTTGTCTTTCACTGAGATCAATAACTGGCATGTCTATTCTGTTGCCTCACTTCCTTTGCTTGCTGTTGAAAGCATTTCATAAGCCTTCGAAGAGCAACATAAAGTCATCCTCTGTAGCAAAAGGATGATATCACTTGCTGCAAAGCAGGCAAACAGTATGATGCAGGTTAGAGGGCCCAAATGGTGGAAGAGATTTGCAGTTATGGAAGTTTTTCCTGGGTATTGCCGCTACTTCTACATATGGAGAAAAAATATAGTTTGCCTATCGCCAGATGGTTTGCATATTTTCTTGGCTGGGTGAAAGGATACACCTCTTATGTTACCCATAAATAGAACAGAACTCAAGTCATGGTAGAGATTAAACCTAAATTTAATCTAGGATCTGTAGTCATTTTGGCATACATATAAATGTATACAGAGAAAATGAATGTATTTTAAGTATACACTGTATAAACATGACTTCTAACCAACCAGAGCTGAGATTTGGTTAGTTATATAGAAGATTGGTTTTCTTAGGAAATGTCTTTAATGCTAAAATAAGTCACTAGTGTAAACCAGATAAAGTAAGACTCTATTTTGGTAGTAGTCCATGTTTTTCTTTGATTTATTTCTTATTCTCTCCCACACCCACTTTCCTGAAAGTACCTGTCCAGGCCATTGTATATAATAATATACTGCTAGTAATATTATATCATTCATGTGTACATGTCCCCTAATGAGATCTAGTTTCTCAAGAGTAGCAGCTGGCCCTAATTCATCTGCTTATCTCCAGGGTCCAGCATAGCACTTACAACACTGGCAACAATTACTATGAAAATGTTGTACAACAAACACCACCAAAGCTCAGCATCGTGCAAAACTCATCACTCCTGTCTATCCAAGCATGGTTGAGTGTTTGACTGTGGACCAACAGATCTAGGTTGAGCTCAGTGCGAGGTTGTCCTTCAACTTGTATCTCCAGTTGCTTTGGCTCTTTGCTGGAGTCTGGGTTCAGGTTTGTTCTGGGACCTAGAATGAATGGGCAGCAACTAATTAGGGAAAACTTTTCTGGCAAAGGTAGGAATAAAAGAAGGCAAAGTCAGTAGCACACATACATGTCAAATATTTGCTTATGTCATCTCCATTGGGATTACACTGCCCAAAATACATTGGGCTCAAGCTCAGTGCTGGTAAGGTAGAAAATACCGTACACTCAACCCATAGTAGAAGAAACGGAAAACTACATAGCAAAAGCATAGATAGAGTGGAGTGAAAAATAGTAAGTAATTCAGTCTACCAACATCAGTAATCAATAAAGGCTCATACAATTAATGGGTTCATGTACCTACCCAGTTTCTTCATATCTTTTTGACTCTCTAAATAATGATTACATCAATGTTGTGGTTTTCTGTTTAGAATATTACTGTGGTTGGTACATAAATAATTTGAAATTCAGAAATTATTCAAATGTAATCTGCTCCAAGAGGGCTTTATCAAGGTGGCTTTGGAAACTGTAAAAAAAAAGCTTTTGGGTAGTATATAGCACTTCTTTCCATGATTCACACTGAGCCAAGAAGAAAAATAAAAAAAGAATCAGAAATTGACAATATTTGTAGAAATGCCTTATAGTGGAAGAAATCATAAACATATGTAATCTGTTGATTTTGGTCCTTTTATTTGAGGATAATAATTTGAAGTTGCCTATCCACCATCCTAGGCACAACTAATGGCTTTTTCTTTTTAAGATACTGGATGCCTGTGATGTGCCAGGCTAGAGCTCTAATGGCAAAAGCCCTCCAGGGAGTTGCCGCTGGGCCAGGTCCCTAAGCAGCAGATTCTAGAATCTCTGAATGGCTTCAGCTACAGTGCTGTGAAGCTGACACACCTGCTTTGAATAACAATTTGCCTCTGCCTCTGGATTTCCAGGTGCTCGCTTTTATTGCTTTCCAAAGCATGAAATCTGAACCTGAGTTTTCCCTGATGTCAGATTAGCAAAAGCACCTCCACAGTGGGCTTTTTAAATCAAACAGCTATTTCTGGCGGTTACCTCACGTTTTAAGAGCCTATTAGAACTCTATAGAGAGTTTTCTAAAAAGCAGGGAGAGGAGTGTGAGACATTTAAAATTTCAACTGGTCATCTCTCTATTAAAATATTAGGTGTAGACTGGCTTACAGACATTCTTCGGTTAGAAAACACACATTTGTTGATAGAATAACAAGCCTTATAGACCAGAAATGGAGCTTCTGTGTCTGTTTTCTACAGAAACTGAAGGTCTTGAAATGGGAGAAAAGTGAGGCCGTTCTCGGGGTGCAGGGGAGCTGCTACTTCTACAGCGTGAGGTCATTTTGCTCCATGTCGCAGGGCATGTCGCGAGCCTTGTAAACGCGTAGCCTGCTTTGTGAACAGGAGTAATTACAATCAAAACACCACACAGACTGAGAGTTTACTCGAGACCTCATTTTACCAAGGCTGAAATGTAAAGCAAATACAATAAAACTGCTCTGCTTGCCTGGCCTAGGGTATAATTACCTGATTAGTCCTGGCAAACCCCTGTATGTACAAATTTGGTTTCGAGGCCACTCATCAGAGACTGCTAACTACACTGCATCAACACTGCCTCTGCTACAGGGAATGCAGGGCAGAGGCCACTCCACAGGTTGGCTATGAGTGTGCATGTAGCAAATGAACAGCCTAGAGTAATATGCCACAGAGCCAGGAGCACACAAATAGTGCTGCTGGCCACTCCTGCGCAGGAAAGCATACCTTTGGGCCATTGTTACAGTTCTCGCCTGTCAAAAACCATTCTTGCAGAAAATCAAAAGCATTTTTGGCCCTTCTTACAAGGTTTATCTTAAATCAGTAGGTGTCTAGGATTTTTATATCTGTCTCTATGAAACAATAACACTGGCTTTTAAGATGTTTTAGTAATGTTTGGTCATTTGGATGATCGTGACAAACAGAGACAGCTATGGCCATTGAGGTGCTGTTGTCTGTTTGCTGAGTTCAGTCATTTCACTCTGTAGCTGAAACAAATTAAAATTGGGGCAAAGTTGGTTCTGTTCAGGTAAGACAAGGCAGCCATAGTCAATTCCACATCTGTCACCTTCTGTCACATGCTCTGTTCGCTTAACCGTGGCCGCCTCTCACAGTAAAACCATAGTGCAATTTGTACAGTATTTTATTGGTCTGCAAACTGAAACTGAGATACATGTAATGGATACAACTAGAAACTGGGACTCAGAATGAGGCTTTCCTTATTCTATGTTCATTTGTCCCTGTTGAAGGATCCATCCTAGTCCTTTCCTTATGACTTCCCGGAGAAAAACAGAATTATGGAAGTTACTTACACCTGAATATCTTAACTGTACCCCAAACCTATATGATCCAGTGCAATAGCCACCACTCAGCTGTGGCTGTCTAAACTCAAGTAAAATAGAAGTTTTAAAATTGGTTTCTTCTTTCACTCTGGCCACATTTCAAATGCTCGGTAGTGCATGGCTAGTCCTGACTCTACTGGCACAGGAAACAGAACATTTCCACCACTGTAGGAGAGTCTATGGGCCTGTGTTGCTCTACCACCAGGAAATGAAGTTTTGTGCTTTTCTTTTTCTGAGTTAGGCCCCTGTTTGGAATGTTTTCCAGAGCTCTTGGTGGCCAGTAAAAAAATATTCCTGAGAAAGTCCTGGCTTCTGTTCCTGAGTCACAACCTTAACACACTTGCATGTGAGCCACATCATGCATACAGGACTTTGGCTGTTCACGTTCATATCCATACTTCTGTCTCACAAAAATACACTAACAAACACACTTCCATTGTATCAGATTCCTAGTGAGGAATGAGGTGCTGTGCTTTGTTAGAAACACCTTCAGACTATTATGTGAAATGTGACTATTTTAATTTTTCCTTTCTAGAAAAAAAATGATCAGAGATTTAAACTGGTATGTTGACAGTTGTCCATTTGAGCTCAATATCTGTATGAATGAAGGGATCATGAAAAACTAAATTTTTATGCCAACTTTACTATTGAATCCCAGATCCAGTGAGAATATGTTGTCTTTATATCAGATGCACAAATGGACATAAACTGAAAACTTTCACTTTAAAGTCAGGAACAAGACAAGGATGTCCATTGTCACCACTCCTACTCAACATAGTTCTGGAAGCACTAGCCAGAGCAATCAGACAGGAGAGAGAAATAAAAGGAATAAGGATAGGAAAGGAAGAAGTCAAACTATCACTATTTGCAGACGACATGATACTATACATGGAGGATCCCAAAAACTCCACAAGAAAACTCCTGGAATTAATTGACAAATTCAGCAGCGTAGCCGGATACAAAGTCAA